>JAOQMR010000007.1:19123323-19134677 GCA_027563865.1 Erythroxylum pelleterianum
TGGCATTTTGGATGATTGTGCTTAGCTTGATAGATTTGATGTGTGTGAATGTATGGTTGAGTGAGATAAGTATGCTTTCGAAGATTATCTCCTTCGTTTGTTCCAACGGGTTACCCCGGGCTCAACCTTGGGGGGTCAGGACTCGGGCCCAATAGTCTCCGTTTGTGATTCCGTTTTGGATAGTTGGATTTTCCGGCAACGGGATCCAACACCCTTTCCACCCCCTGAGGCCCAGCCTAGCTGGTGTAACGGTTCGGGTACCGACTCTGATACCATTTGTAACAGCCCAGACCACCTGCCCACAGATATTGTCCGTTTTGAGCTCCAAACCCCTCACGATTTTGCTCTTCCCACCCTTTGAAGAACGTGTCTTGTGGGGGGAGAGGTATCCATACCCTTATAAGGCATACTTTGTTCTCCTCTCCAACCGATGTGGGATTTCACACAATAAGTCTAATTTTACAAGTTAGTGGACAATTAACATTAGAGCATCTTATCATCTGGCCTTTAACAAGGTTTTGTTATGCTCTTTTAAAAAATGGAGTAAGATTATCGGATTGGGTAATGATAAAGAACATGTTGTTAAAGGTAGTGGTTCAATGCAGATTCAAATAGATGATAGAATTATTAGAACATTATATGTCTAGTATGTTCCTGATTTTCGGAAGAATATTATTTTCTTAGGTACTTTTGATAATAAAGGGTATAAATTTTCTAGTAGCAATGTGCAACTATAAGCATAATAAAAGGATAGTTATAATATGAAATCTATATCTTAATGGCCAAGACATTTATGGGATTTGTGGTTGTATCTTAATCAATTTAAGAGAATGATGATAATACAGAGTTATGGCGCCGTAGATTAGGTCCTTTAAGTAAGTGGGGACTTGAGATTGTTAGATGGAGTTATGACTAAAAAGATGAAGTTTTGTGAGCCTTTTATTCTTTGTAAGTAGAAACAATAACAACATTTCAGTAGAAGTCCCGCTGAGATGCAGGGTCTGGAGAGGTCCAGAAGTACGCAACCTTACTCCTAACTGGTAGAGAGACTATTTTCGATAGATTCATAGAAAAAAGTGATGAGAAAAAAAACATTTAAAGAATGTTTGTAGAAAACAAAAAAAGAAATAACTACATAAAAAACAATAAATAAGAACAAGACAAAAAATCCAAAACCAAAATAAAAAGATAAAAATAAAGAAAAATAATAAAATAAAAATAAAATAATAAAAATAAAAATAAAAGATAGAAAGTCTAATAATAATAATAAATATGTAAAAATAAAATAAAAATAAGTAATAAAACAAATAATAAAATAAAGATAATAAAGGTAATGAATAATAATAAAAGATAAAATAAGTAAATAAAAACAAGAAAGAAGACAAATAAATAAATAAAACAAATAAGAAATTGGAAAAAATTGTTTAGGCTAAGTAAGGAAATGTTTATGCTAAATAACTAAGGGATAAATTGTTGGACCCCAAAATTTTTTTAAAAAATTATTAGTGATTTATTTGTTTCATTATTTTTAGAGTTGAGTCATCAAATTAGCAAGTATGAATAGAAATTAGAAGGTACAAGTTGAATGAAGTGCTCGAATTAAGTTGGAATTAATATGATGTTTAATGGGTTAAGAGAGTTAGACTTAGAATAAATGAAAGAAGGGGCAAATTTGGAAGAGACTTACTAATGGAGGGTAAAATGGGAAGAAAGCCTATATAAGTTGTCTTGAATTAGAAGAAGGGAGGAGAGTGTCGAAAATAAGAGACAAGGAGAGAAGTTTTCGGTAAAAGAAGAAAAGAAGACAAATAAACTTTATTAAGGTGAGTTAATCATCTTTTTTTCTTGCTTTATTAAAGTAATGGGTGGTATTGAGGATGAAGGAGTTAGAGAAGGAAAGGAGTTTGTGTAAAGAATGAAAGGTTTGTATTGGAAGAAGATGAGTTAGGTGAACCCAAGTGATTATAGGGTTTCTAAACTAGATCCTAAGTTTTTTGACCTAGAGGGGTTATGGGTAGGTTAAATTTGAGTTAAATTTATGTTTGTTGAAATTTTGTTATTTTTTTTTAAGTTTATGAACTTTATTGGAATGTTGTTTTGAATGGAACCTTGGTTGTTTTAGGAAACTAAGGGAATCTTACCCAAGAGTAAGGGGAAAGGCAAGCTTGACTTAGATTTTCGCAAGCTACTTAGGTGGGGAACATATTTATGGTTATGGTGTAATTGGGCAAATTCTTGCCTATGTGTGTATGTTGAAATGGACTTGTTTGAAATTGAATTGTTTGTAAATGTTGGAAAATGCACGATGAATTATGTTTATGTTATACCTCAAAAGAGCCATGGCTTTTGTATTAAATGAAAAGAAGACAAAGCATTGTTTGGTTATGAGAAAACGAATATATGCTTTTGTTTGGGCGAGAGTGGAACCATTCTATTCGTCATGTGCACGTTGACAAGAGCTTTCTCCTGGCTGCCCGCTTGTGGCATATGAGCTTCGAAATTGGACTCATTCTGTTCATAGGGTAAACTTCGGTTTCTCCATTCTGTTTTCGTGAAACTCTCGCGCCAATCGTTTGTGCATTGCATAATTGAATTGTCAAGTATGGTGCATTTTGAGTTAATTGATCAAATGCTTAAATTAATTGACTAAATGGAAGGCTGCTGGAATCTTTGAATATACGCCTATATATATATATACACACATATACACATGCTTGGATTTGTGGGTAATAATGGCTATAAATATATTAACCACTGAGCTGTGTAGCTCACCCCACTCTTCCCTCCTCTAGTGCAGAATGTGAAGGATAGCAAACCTTGCAGGGCATCGGAAAACTCCAAGATATTAGGAATTTTTGTAATTAAGTTAGTTTGATCACTTTTGGATAGCTGCATAAGCATGTAAACATTGAGCATTCTATATATGTTATATTTTGTGTTAAGCCTTTGTTTATAATGTACATTTGTAACTAAATCTATGTTTGAGCTTTTATGGTTTTGGCAAACGAGTTTAGAACCGAAAAGTTCCCCATGTGTTTGTGCACATTTCTTTGGTAGTTGCACATTTTGAAAATCCAAGTCTCTCCTAGGTGTAGAAATTGTGTACCAAATTTAAGGGAAAAAATTGGTCTAATTTAGACTAAATTAGTTAAAGTTTCCTGTTGGAAACTTGTAGCTTATCTTTCTAGCTTTCCATTGGTATATAGTATGAAATAATTGGGCATAGGAGTCAAAAGTTATGGTCTTCATAAGGGGAGACGTATCGTTTGTAAAGACGTTTCGTCTATGATGACGTCATCTCGTTTTAAGACTTTACTTCGTCTTAAGTTGACCGCATTCGTCTGCCTTATGGCATTAGTCTGCTGTTCCGTATTCGTCTGCTCTGCCTTCATCTGTTTCGCATTCCTCTGCCTTGTGGCATTCGTCTGCTCCGCCTTTGATTGTTCCACATTCGTCTGCCTTGTGGCGTTTGTCTGTTGTTCTGCATTCGTCTGCTTGGTGGCATTCGTCTGCTCTGCCTTCGTTTGTTCCACATTCGTTTACCTTATGGCATTCGTTTGTTGTTCCGCATTCATCTGCTTGGTGGCATTCATCTGCTCTGCCTTCGTCTGTTCCGCCGCCTTTGTCTGTTCCGCATTCATCTGCCTTGTGGCATTCGTCTGCTTTGTGGCCTTCGTCTGCTGTTCGACATTCATCTATTTTGTGGCATTCGCCTGCTTCCCATTTGTCTACTCCGCATTCGTCTACTTTTCTGTATTTGTCTGCTCTACATTCGTCTACTCTGTACCATTTGTCTGCTCCGCATTCGTCTACTTTCTATGTCCTCTACGGTTGACCCTCTGCTTCTTCTGTGTACTGTTCATCTTGAATTATTTGGTCAAATTTTTGACCTAATGATATAATCCGTTTTCAAGGTCTCATGAAAGTTGTAGATCTTAAAGTCTTCTTTCGAACAGCCCAAAGAGTTGTTTAGTCTGACGTCTACAGAGAAAGTTATGCTTTTTTGTCCCTATTGAGAGTGCAAAGGTTATTTGTTAAATTACTATGTCGATTTGCATTCTCTCTTCCCTATCCTCTTTAAATTATTATTAAATTATTTAATTGATTTATGTTAAGTATTTTCTTCATTCTTATTACATTGATTATTGTTAAATTGAGTTTATTGGTTATAAAAGTTTGTTAAATTTTGATACACCCAATCCACCCACGCTTGGGTGCCATTAAGAACTAATAAAGGGCCAGAAGAGAAATGAAGGAACATGCCAAGTATTTATCTTGTCTTGATTTTGAAGAAATTATTGACATAAAATTTGCCTTAGTAATAGTTGAAAGTGTAGATAGTGATGAACCAATGACTTATAAAGAGGCAATAGATAGTAAAGAAGCATCAAAATGGTTGGTCGCCATAGATGAGGAGACCCCTAATTAAGAATAAAACGTGGGAACTTCACAAATATGTAAGGCAAGTGGGACTAAAATGGATTTTTAAGAAGAAATAAGGAATTCTTAGAGTTGAACCATTTAGGTTGAAGGCATGATTAGTGGCACAATGTTTAAGGAGGGAATTGACTGCCAAGAGATATTTCACAAGTTATGAAGTTTAAGACCATACAAGTTCATCTAGCCATGATAAGTGTATTTAATTTGGAACTGGAGCGAATTGATATTAAAATTGCATTTTATATAGGAAACTATAAGAATAGATCTTTATGTCACAATTAAAGGGTTTTCTTGATTATAAGAAAGACCATATATTGCTGCGGAAGAAATCCCTGTATGAATTGAAATAGTCACTAAGGTAATGATATAAAAGGTTAGATGCATTCATGTTGTCTTATGACTTTGTTCATAATTAGTTTGACAATTATGTTTACTCTAAGAAGTTGTTAGATAGTTCATGGATCTATTTGTTTTTATATATTGATGACATGTTAATTACAGATTTACAGTTAAGAAAAAAGAGACCTTATTAAGTAGTGGGTTTAAGATGAAGGATTTAAGTGTAGTCAAGAAATTCCTAAGGATGGAGATTTAGAAAGATAGGAGAGTAGCCATATTGTACTTATCATAACAAAAGTATATTTAAAAGGAATTACAAACTTTTTAGATAGCAAATTTAGTTTGCACTCGTTGGTAGCTCACTTTAAACTTAATACAGGTGCATTACCTAGTTCAAATATCAAGAAAAATTACATAAACCAAGTTCTTACTAGAATGTAGTTGGGTGTCTGATATATGTTATAGTATGCATAAGATTATATTTAGCATATGCAAGTAGTATGGTAAGTAGGTTTATGAGTAATCTTGGAAAAGCTCACTAGTAAGTTATTAAGCAGGTTACACAACACTTTAGAGATATGAGCTTAGTTTATGGTTAAAGTGATTTGACTAGAGGTATTATTATTTTTATATATTATGATTATATTAGAGATCTCTTAAGGGGGAGATAATTGATATATTATATTTTTATCCTATTTGGACCTGCAGTAGTTAGAAAGCAACACTTTAACCAATCATTATATTATCTACAATAGAAGCAGAATTCATGTCTTAGATGGAATGGGTTAAAGGAGGAATATATATGTGTAGTCTTATTAGTAGTTTGAGTGTAAACTTGTATAACTTTATCATTGAATGTGATAGACTGATGGACTTTCTCTGTGACCTATTTTGCTGATAGGATTTATCAACATTTTAACCACTTTAGTAATATGGCTAATTACTCGAAATTTCTTATTATTCTCTATTTTAATGTTAACAATGTATATTGGTCAAACATGATTATTTTATTCTCAAGATATTTTAATTTTTTTATATGTGAGAAGGAAAGAAGCAGTCATATTCAACAACAAAGTTTATTTTGTATATTGTTGGAAGCTTGATTTTTTTTGTAACTAAGAGTTTTAGTATGGCTTTATATCGTTTTAATGAACCAACATTTCATTTTACAATATTATTCAATCAATCATATCCTATAACTTTGAAAATACTATTGTATATTTGATTTCTTGTTATTTTTTTTAATCAAATCACCATTTATGCCTTTACATAAATAGTTGGGAAGTACCCATGAGAAAGCACACTACAATATTTATATGTTTCTAACTAGATTATTATTAAAAATAGGTGAGTACGTATTATTCAAATTAATTTCAAATGATTTTCCCTTACTTAAAAATATATGAGTATGGATTACTTAAAATTAATTTCAAATGATTGTCCCTTACTTAAAAATATCGAATTAATTTCAAAATTTAATCGATTAATTTTCAATTCTATTTTTACAATATTGAGTTTAAATATACTTTTTAAAATTTAAGAATTAATTTGAAAATTGTTAAACCTAATAATCTTGCAAATCAAGACAATCTGATCTGATCGTATCATGCCTATTAGTTTTGGGCCAAACATGTGAGTGAGCACTGTTATTGGCCCTAAAATCTGAAAGCCATAGTCAATCTTTATGGCGGAGCCTAAACTCTGAGTCCACCAACTCTTAAGCGACACATCAGAATCTCTACTTCGGATTCCGTGAAGCCATCCGCACCACATTTTGTTCCTCTTCGTATCTGAGTTTCAGAGTGGAGAGGAACAGGGGAAGACTCACTTTGTCTGTATCCATATCCGAATTTGATTTGAAGTTCAAATTTTTGTTTGCTTCTAGGGTTACGCTAATGGCTTCCCACAACCATCTCGACGATGTAAGTTGTTCATCCCAACTCATTTTTCACCGAGGTAAGACAGTTTCTGTATTCTTACGATGTTAGGGTTTTTCATTACCAATTTGACTTGTGACAGGACGATGATTTTGGGGGAGATTTTTCTGGCGGTCACAGCTCTAGGCGTCCTGGTTTTTACTTCTATTCATTGTTTTCTCAATAATCAAATGACAAGTCTCTCATTTTGTAATTCTGCTTTTTTTTTTGCTATTTGATTTTTTCTTCTGTTGCGCTTGGGAATTAGGCGTTAAGAGGTCCTTTGGAGACCTAGAGGATGACGAGGATGACCTTTTTGGCCCTAAAAAGGTGCTTAAATTCTTATTTTTGTAAAGCTAATGGTTTGTGAAGAAATAAAGGTTTTGGCCTTTTGGTACTTCGATACGGGTTACTTGTGTACATCCACTGTTTTACCTATTTTGAATGCTGCAACTGAGACTATTTTGGCTTTCTCATTGGGTGGTGCTGCGAAGTTGCTGAAATACGCAAGTCTTATGCGGGATAATGTTTTGTTTGTTTATTGTGCAGGGAAATACAAAGGTTGAAGAAACTGCAATGATTCTGTCTCTTCGTGAGAGGTACTGCTAGAACTATATTGTTTTTCCCTTTAAAGGTTTTAAAGGTAAAGGCAGTATGGTTTTTCAGTTGCTTGTTAAGGTGCAAATAATTTGGTGTCTTATACCTTTTTCTTTTGTTTTGGATCTCTTTTGCAGTCTTGATAATTGTAAAAATACTCTTACGACATGCCAAGTATGTATTCATCTCTCTACTTCTCCATTTTTTCTATGCTTCAAGTATAAGTCATTTCTTTTTTCTGTGAACTTCTTATTAATTTTCCTGAATTTTATTATGTAGATTGCTTCTATCATTTACTTTTTTTTTGGCTGTAATGTAAAGTATTGCTCATATACTTACCATCGTTCTACCTGTTAAATGTTTTAAATTTTTATGTATGGTTGGTTTGGGCCACACAAATCTCCCTTTCTTCACAACCTTTAATATTTGTTTTGATTTCAAAATTGAATTGTATGTTACGGAAGTATATTAGTCATTTTTAAGGTTTTATGTTAGGTTACCGATGTACAATGTCACAACTGATTTGAATTTTCCTTTCAGACAGAGCTTGAAGTTGCAAAATCTGAAATCCAAAAGTGGCAATCTGCATTTGGGAATGAGTCCTTCATCCCAGCTGGCGCATCTTTTGGTTAGCATAATATTACGGTGTTGATTATCATATGTTTGCATGTGATGTTCTTATTCTTAGAAAATCTTAGTTTATGGTCATTGTATAAATTTTATCTCATTTACAGAGCCTAAACATGTGATCAATTATATCCAGACCTTGAGATCCTCTGAGGAATCTATGAAAGAACAGGTCATGTGATTGTTCTTTCTGATTATGGAACCATAGTAAGTTATTGCTTGCTTCTAACAATTAACAATTCTTTTGTTCTTCACTACAGCTGGAAAAAGCAAAGAAAAAAGAAGCTGCTTTTATTGTAACTTTTGCAAAAAGAGAGCAAGAGATAGCAGAATTGAAGGTGAGTCTCTTTCTCTCTCTGTGCATGCAATGTTTGCATGTCAGCTTACATGCCCACAGTACCTTTATTTTTTTTGTGGATCAAGCTCATCTTGTGTGTGTTGAAATTGAGGGTAGCATCAACATTTTCATTTTTTATGACATCCCATGGGGGGGTGAGCGTCAAATTCCATGTCAAAAAGGAAATGAGAGTTGAAAGCCTTTATAAACCTATGGAAAGTATTACTAAATTTATTTTTCTTTAACTTGAATGTTGTTGGGCAAATTTGGGACATGACAAATGGTATTAAAGTGAACCTTTGTTAGTATGATGATGGATCAGGTTGATGATAATGGTGAGTGACACTAGCAATAGGGCTGTGAGCAATGGGTAGCTCTTGGAAAGTTTCTAGTTTGATTCAACGTTGAAAAAGGAGGAGAGATTCTAAGTCGTGGATTGGGCCTTGATGAGGATATCAAGGATTCAAGGAGATGAGATTGTAACATCACACGTTGGAGATAGAGTGTCAAATCTCATATCAGGAAGAGAAGAGATGTGAATGTGTATGGAAAAGACTACTGATGAATTCTTAGTTAGCTATTTTGGGGCTTGTGATTCGCTTAAGTTTGAATTTGAGTCAATCTAACATTGGAGCATGTTTGAAGTAATTATATTTTTAGTGATTTGGGGGAATGGGATATGGAGGATGTTTTCCTACAATGGTTGAGGCAAATCAGGATTGTGGTTTTAGGGAGATCTTGCTATCAACTTTGAGCATGATTTGTGGGTGATGAATGTGCACAATTTGTTACGTAACCATCATCAAAATGTATGTTCTCATTTTTCTTTCGTAGTTCTCAACTAAAAGGAGGTTTTTGTTCAATTTATTCATCATTATAGTATTTCTTTAATGCAATTGGTGAACTTGCAACCATATGACGCTATTTTACTTTTGAATTTACAGTCTGCAGTACGTGACTTGAAATCACAACTTAAGCCTCCATCAATGCAGGTATAAACAAATGTGAGAATCTTTGTTCAATTGAATTTCATATTACTTTATCGAAGGTTATATGCATGTTGGAAAAGGTGTTCTTATGGTATGGTTGAAGAAACCAAACAAGTATTGTCATATGTGTATTCATATGTTGGTGGTTGACAAGCTTCTCTTATATGTCCTAGACTGTCATGGAGGGGCCTAGAACTTATGCTATTAACTGCTTCTTGGAATAATATAAACTGGTTTTAGCTCATATGTTAATTTTCTTTAATTTGTTGATTGTGATGATATTCAATTGATTTTGTTTAACCTGACAGGCAAGGAGACTGCTGCTGGATCCAGCAATACACGAGGAATTTACACGCTTAAAGGTTTCTGCTTAACATATTCCCTTACAATATTATATTCTGTATGTAATATCGGTTTGCAAGACAAAAGGATCGTACTTGCCCTGAAATGCTGCTTGTTTCTTTGTATACTTTTGTGCCTTCGTTCTCCAGATATTTGTGGTTATGGAATACAATTGTTGATGACATCAGAACTGTCTTTCTAAATGATCATTTGCTGCTTCGTTTTCTGTCATGCCAGAATTTGGTTGAGGAGAAGGACAAAAAGGTGAAGGAACTGCAGGATAATATTGCGGCTGTCAATTTTACTCCACAAAGTAAGATGGGAAAGATGCTGATGGCCAAGTGCAGGACCCTACAGGAGGAAAATGAGGAGATTGGTAATCAAGCTGCTGAAGGAAAGGTGCTACCATTAGGCTTACCTTTTTCTCCTCATTTTTTTTCCTATAATAATTTCTAGAAATTGATCCTTAATTTTTCCTGTTATCTTCCTGTTTGTATAGTCTTCTTGACCATATCATTCTAATACCTACGTTTTTTTTCTGCTAGGAAAGGCTAATCTGTTTTTTCTCTGTTATGGTATATATAAGAGGGTGGAGTACAGTTGGTGGATGAAGTTCATATGAATATGTCAATTTTGCTTGTAACATTATAGAATTTGAAATCAGATAGAGACCGTTTACCTTATGAATGCATTAGATAATTGTTTTTTTGGACTTCTATATAATCATACTTCAAACATGATCACTCGATGCCTGCATAACGAATACTTTCCTTTTACCCTTGACCTATTTCTTGCTTCTTTCTAAACTTATCTCAGTGATTATTTTAATGAGATATTTGTTGGTCTGCAGATGCATGAATTAGCAATGAAACTGGCTTTGCAAAAATCTCAAAATGCAGAATTGAGAAGTCAATTTGAAGGTCAGTTATATTAGTTCATACCTGATTTAAGAGTTTGTAACTTTGGAAGTTTATGCTATTACTACGTACAGTTTCCGTCTTTACCATCTGTTCTTAGATTCATTCCCTTTTGCTATAGAGGTTTCATGTACACTGATAGGTTAAATGGTTGCATGGTTCCACTCATTGAGAGTTATTCAATAGGAAGGTTCATCTCCCAGCATTTTTTCCTTACTATCTTGATCCTTTTCCACTCGACTAATTTATGTGCTTTCTGCAATTTTTCTGCCCTCATTCTCTAGTTATCACTAACACAATTGCTCTATAATAGCATGACCATCTTCTATGAGGATGCAATCTTTAATGCTGTTGCTCAACGTTATAAGTTGATACTGAGTTTATGTAATGATTTCTGACTATCTTAATGTAATGCTGTTGCTCAACGTTATAAGTTGATACTGAGTTTATGTAATGATTTCTGACTATCTTAATTTAATGCTGTTGCTCAACATTATAAGTTGATGTTGAGTTTACGTAATGATTTCTGTCTGTCTTAACTCTTCATTTGCTATGCATACAGGACTGTACAAACATATGGAGGGCCTGACAAGCGATGTGGAGAAATCTAATGAAATGGTTAATATAACTTCTTTTCCGTATACTTAGTCTCACTTTCGGCAGTCTTGCAGTTAAAATGAAACTTTTAAACACTGCAGCACTCATCTATTGGATATTTTCCATTCATTGAATCTTTTACGCAGAATAATGTTGAGGTATTCCTTAATTTACGGACCTAAATGTATATATATGTTCTTGCATTTCAGGTGCTTATCTTGCAAGGAAAGCTGGCAGAGAAGGATGATGAGCT
>JAOQMR010000007.1:19210386-19225387 GCA_027563865.1 Erythroxylum pelleterianum
TCATGCACTTATTCGTCGTAGTCCAACAGTCTACCAATAGGCATCCAACTACTACAATCATGCACTAGTTATTCAAACATTGAGGCAAAATTTGATCCCATACTCAGTAAAATAAATAAGATATTTTTTCATTTTATTTTTTAAAAATCAATATCACTCTAATTTTTATAAGGAGATTAACATATAAACCATAATAATGTATAAATCATGATTCATATGAAGCTTGATCTTTTTCATGCCATTTTTTTCGAACTGTTTTTTAAACTAGCTCATCTCAACTAGCATAATAGCACACTTGTTTGACCTCTAATGGTATTTACATGACATGTTAACAGAACTCTACAATAGATATAAAAAGGGTCAAGCAAGAATAGATATAAAAAGGGTCAAGCAAGAAGTGCTAGCTCTTTTACAGTGTAAATAAAATTTAATATCCTATATTGGTTATTATTTTTTAAATATCTCATATTCAGGGCCGGTCCTATACTTTTATGGGCCCTGGGCAAATTTAAATTTTTTTTAAAAATGGGCCCCGTCTCATAAAAAAATTTAGCCAAGAAATTTTAGTTTAAAGAGGGGGCTTGGGGCTCTCTCTCATAGAAGGCCCTGGGCAAAATTAAATTTTTTTCTTAAAAATAGGCCCCTTCTTACAAAAGAAATTTTTGGGGCCAAAAAAATTTTTTTTAGTCAAGAAATTTTAGTTTTGAGAGGGGGCTTGGGGCCCCCTCTCATTGAGGGCCCTGGGCGGGCGCCCTGCTCGCCCTTGCCCAGGGCCGGCCCTGCCCATATCCGCCCCGATATCCGACGGATATTTTTATTAACCTCCCATACCCGCCCCACGGGTAAAAATTCGCTCCCCATTCTCTTCTGTTTGGATAATTTTATCGGGTACCCATCAAATTCGGGTACAATTACCATCTCTACTCAAAACTTCTAATTAAGAAACGAGAGTATTGAAGCACTCGTACCAGCTTTTTTAGTTGCGGTTGAAGTTTATTATAAAGGATAAAAATGACACGTTTTAGATTAGATGGTAATCTCTGCACTTATAAAGTCAACAACGCCAGCCATTACCTGTCTGTCTCTTCCCAACTTCTTGTCATCATCTAGAATTAAAGCAACATTTATTTACCAAACCATGTAAAAGTGAGTGCTCGAAGGAGAAATAAATGAAAAGTTTTGGAACTTAAGAACAAGGATTTGATATGGAAATCATGGCAGAGATAAAATGAAAGAACAGAGAAGGAAGAAGGAAAAAAGAACAGTAGGGAAAGGTGAATATGCACTTAATCATGCGTTTATTGTTTTTTCCGTGATCTGGCATAGGGAGTAGGCAAGCTGCAAACTTTCCGGGAAAATAACAATTGTGATTCCTAAGAAGAATCTCTGTATCGGAACTTTTTCCTGGAGTGGTATATATTCTACTGGCGCGCTTTAACACTCCCATCCTCACCACGTGGATACCATTTTCGGGTTCTTAATGTCTTGCTCTGTTTTTCATGCTTAATCCAAGATCAAGAAATGCCATTGTTTATGCTTTGTAATATTTTCTTTGCTTCTTTTTCCAACAACTTGCGAACATGTTGGTTTCTAATCATGTTGTCTTGGTTTTGATCATGTTTTTTTTTTAATGTTTCTTGCTAATACATGAACTTATTCTAGTTACTTAGCAAGTCACCTGACAAATTTCCAAAACAGAGAAAACAATCAGTGTTCCTTGGTCAAAATTACCATATTTTCAAGCAGTCAAAAAGGCTGAGGAAACCGTTGAATCAGACAGGTAACCTATCGGTTTTTGGATTCTGTCAAAAGTCTAGATGCGTTCCAAATTGTCTTTAATTCAGTCTTGCTCTGTATATCCAAAAAAGATTTGAAAATGAACCTAGAACCCGTAATTCTGTCTGCACAGGAAAACACAATGGTAACGGTTTATCAATCTGCCATACATTTGTCACTCGGGGCTTTTGTTTCTTTTCCCAGACCATTACAATATAATCCCTCCTCTTTCATTCCTCCTTTCCCCACATTTACTGAAGCATCTAGGCTCTGTTTCTTTTCAGTACTCTGTTTTTTATAACTGTAATCGGTCTAAGTTTGCTAATAGATGGGGAAGTTTTTGAACAGTTTCTCGACAAGGCACTTGCTGGTAGCTTCTTTAGCTCTGAACGTGAGCTTGCTTTTGAGGGTCTTCTTCAAAACTGGTGCAGATGGTCTTGACGGAGTGTCACTGCTGAAGCAAGTGGTGACGTTGGCAGCTATTGGTGGTCTTTTGTCTGAACTGCATGCTTTTCATCGGACACAAAAGACAACCACGTCTTCTTCGTCTACTTCATCTTCTACTGTTACTATTGCCAACCTAGGAAAAGACAGGGTCATCAATCTCGACCAGTAAGTGTGACTAACTCGGTCTATCTTTTCCTTACTTTCTTTCTTTTGTTTGATATTAACTATCTTCTCAAAAGCTTTATGATTTGATACTAACCTGGTTTCGAGCTTTGCAGTGCATCAGTTATCATCTTTTTTCATGGTTTTGGTTTGGTAGAGTTTTGTTTTGTCTCAGTAAATTTTGACCAGACTACAAATTTGACCTTCCATTTTCCTCTTTCTAAAGTTTTTCCCTTTTCTCGCACAAATGGCTATTCCAAGCCTTGAAGGTCCTAAAGACTCGTGCTTGGAAACGGTCTACTGCGTAGAGAAAGAAACTAAGTTCTTCCCTTTTCCGCACATGGCGTCGGCTGTTCTTTTGTAATCTCTCTGTTCCCAACTCGAAGGGTGAATTGCTAGTGTGCTCAAATAGCAAGGATCTCACCTTGGACGGTAATTGTTCACTGTTTGACCCAGCGTCGTCATAATTATTCACCTCACTAACTCCTACTCTTTGCTGGTGGACCTCAAAGTAAACTGGCCTTCAAGACATTTTTGGTTTTGTTAAATCTAACTTTAGGTATGTCGTCACGAAGTTGGAGAGACCAAGATATATGTTTGTGGGTCCCTGTGGATCATTTCAGCAGAATGCATGCAGCCCTTATTGCAAAAGATCTTTTGTCCTATTGCAAAAGATCTAAAAGAACAAACTTTCTTTGGGGTGTGTGAAGCCTTGGGATCCGGGACCAAATAATCTTTTCCTATTATTTTATGCCTATTTATATGAAAATTCATCTATTTAATAAATACGACTTACAAAAATTAAATGACTGTCATTTTTTGAAAACATCTTTATAACTTTTTATAAAGTTTTTCACAGATCCTCCTTTTTGTTTTATATTATAAGAAGTGGGCTTTTGTTAATCTACCACTTTTGGTAACGGAGTGGACATGGAAGTGTTGTTGAAGTGAAAAGCTATGCCAGAATTTGAAGCCACCTGGAAAGACTTTCACTCTATTTGCATCCAGTTTTTAGATTTCCACCTTCAGGATAAGGTGGCAATGTGGAAGGGGGTAATGTTAAGCACCCCAGATCGTCTGTCCAATTCTCTATCCAACTACTCTGTCCAACTACTCTGTCCAATGCTATCTTAGCGGCTAACATGGCATTGGACAGAGTAGTTGGACAGGAAATAGGATTAGATCTGAATGTTAAGCTACCTATTCGATGTACTTATCATATCATAGGAAGGGTAAAATTGGAAATTGATACGTGCGGTTGTTATCACAACTTGCGGCAGTGCATGTGAGGGGAGTTGCATCATATTCTGTTGAGTCTTCATCAGGGTCCTTTTCTTTGCTGTTAATGAGACCCAACTTGGATCTACCACCAAGAACAATTGTGACAGCTCTTGACCGTGGAAGATAATTATACTCATTCAATAACACAGAACTCAGTTTTTGAGAGGTGTTGAGGTCAAAATCAGAAGTATTGGAAGGGATTGCAATCACCTCCTTTGACGTTGTTGTAGAATCAGAAGACTTTTTTGATTTGGCAGGAGTAGGATTGTCTTGCTCTGATACCACGAGGAAAAAGAAAGTTTGAAAAAGAGATAATTTCTATTGTAAACTCTCTATAAATTACAATCATATATATAGTAGAGCATTGAAACCTTAGTCAAATATGTGAATATACAGTTGCTCTACACAGCCAAACAAATAAGGAATGATGTCCTGATTATTTGCTGAATAGAACCTGTCAAGTATCTGTCAACAATTTACTAACTGCAACTGGATCTTTTACTCGATCCCCACATTATCATTTGATAGATGTGTTAGCATTACATACAATCACACAGTTATAGATGTATATTCTTTTGCTGTCTTTGTTTAATGCAGTGGTGATCCGACAATGTACGAGAGGTATTGGCAGCAAGTAGGCGATAAATCTAGTATTTTGATTCCTGGTTGGAGATCAGTGAGCTACTTCTCTGATGCTGGGAACGTTTGCTGGTTCCTGGAACCTGAGTTTGCCAAGCAGGTAACTAGGCTCCATAAGATTGTTGGAAATGCAGAAACTGAGGGCCGTCACATTGTTGTTGGAACGGGTTCTACACAGCTAGTCCAAGCCCTCTTGTATGCTTTGAGCCCACAAAACGCAAAGGAACCGATCAATGTCGTCTCTGCAGCTCCTTACTACTCCGTGAGTATAAAGAATGAGCTTGTGCATCTTTAACCATCATGTGTCCACGGCTGCTTTGGCCTGGTCTAACATAACTTTACCTGTACTGCAGTCTTATCCAGATATTGCTGACTGCCTCAAGTCAGGCCTCTATAAATGGGCTGGAGATGCTCGGAGTTTTAATAAGGACGGACCATACATTGAAATAGTTAATACGCCTAATAATCCTGATGGCACTTCCAGGCAGGCAGTTGTTAACAGAAGTAGAGGGACATTGTTTTATGATTTGGCTTACTACTGGCCACAGTATACACCAATAACTTCTCCGGCTGATCATGACATCATGTTATTCACCGTCTCCAAATGCACTGGACATGCTGGAATGCGCATTGGGTAAGGCTCCATGATTTACTTTACAGTTGCTTAATGAATGCAGATATAGCTTGTTATCTTTTGCTTGTAATGAAACTATGAGCGCAACTGCTTCAAAGGAAATGTGGACCATAAAGCTTTGATGTTAGCCTTTCTTTCATTTGCATCGTTTAGTTGGGCTCTTGTTAAAGACTTGGAGATAGCAAAGAAGATGATCAAGTACATCGAGCTCACCACCGTAGGAGTATCCAAGGATTCACAGCTACGAGCAGCTAAGGTACTGACAGTTGTGTCTGACAGCGTCGAACATCCCAAGAAAAAAGAAGAGTCCTTCTTTGATTTTGGGTACAGCAAGATGTCTGAGAGGTGGAAATTACTGAAGGCTGCAGTGGAACAAAGTGGTCTCTTTACTTTGCCCGAGTTATCCCCAGAATTCTGCAAGTTCTCTGGCAAACTCTTCGGGACTCAACCAGGTAAAAAGAAACGAATGACTACTACGTGAAAACCCCATTATTTTTTATTAAGTTAATTAGCTATAAATTTCCATACAAACATGGTGTACTGTACAGCTTTTGCATGGCTGAAATGTAACGGACCAGTTGAAGACTGTGAGGCATTTCTCCGTGAAAACAAGATCTTAACAAGGAGCGGGAAGCATTTTGGAGCGGGCCGTCAGTATGTGAGAATAAGCATGCTGGATCGGGAGGAAAACATCGGTCTGTTCATAGAACGGCTGTCCAAAATCCGCATAGATAAACCTATGTAATGTAAGTAGATATAGAGAGGGTCTGTACTGGGCAACCTATATGTCCCTAAACTTGCAGAAGTATAGGAAGGTTCAATGTTAATTCCTTCTGTTAAGTATTTCCCATCTCCATCTCTTTCAAATTATCAAATGGTTAGACTAACACAAGTCCTAAAAGTTTGAAGTTAAGGACGAAGGACCATGAAGTGCAAAATTTGGAACATACTAGCCAAATGGTTATGATAAAGACATGATAATTTTTTATTGTTACAGAGTGTGTTCATTTAAAAATAGTTAAAAAGGTGCATTTTTATCATAACATTTAGACTAGAATTTAACTTAGATCGTAATATTTAGTAATATTAAAAAACAACATGACGTTTAAAAAGCTATATTCATATTAACAAATCCTAAATTTATATTTGTATTTTGTCCAAAAAAAAAAGCACATGTGATATTGTTTATATTAAAATGGGATGCATCATTATTTAATATGTTAAACTAAGGAATGTTTCGATTAGAGTTTTTATGAACAGGTTCTGATCTGTTGAACCTATGATTTTTTGATCACAAATGAACAACTTTACCAATTACTTCAAGCCTCACACTCACTATTAACAATTTTATGATTTTGATTAGAAAAACAAGATAAGAATAAAATAAAGTCAAAAACTCACAAAAATAGCTTATAAAGTCGATATAGAGAACTTAAAGTTTACAACCGTCGCATTGAAGATTATACAAAGACAAAAAGAAGATCAACACTTATCAAGGTCATTCTTTAATGTATACTATGAATTATAATTTTACTTTGTTAATTTGATACTCTAAACGACTTATCATACATAAATCTGTTCACTTTATTTCATTACATGAGTCTTTCTATTCATTAAGAGGTGTTGAATTTTTTTATTTTAATATAAAAGTCTTTCAATATTTCAAAAGAAGTTTTGACAAACATTTTGTGATGTTTAATTCATAATTAAATTGAGTTTGAACATTTAAAAGTATTAAAATCATGCTTTTAAGGTGATTGGTTGACTTATATGGACTAGTGGTTGAGTGATATAGGTTAAAATTATTAAATTTGATATATCACGAGTTTGCTGTGACATTGGTTAATATACTAGTTGACAAATGTGTCATATATACCTACTGGTTGACCAATATCCCTATTGGTTGACAAGTGTCTTAACATTTAGTGAATCTAGGGCTTTTAGTGCATATTGGTTGACAAGTGAAATACATATGTAATAACTGAAAATGTAATAACTGAAAATGGTCCCAAAACACTAGTCTATAAATAGATGTTTGTTTATTGATTTTTGTATTAAGAAGCTTTTAAGTGTATTTGACACATATTTTTAAGTGATTTTCAATCATTTAATTATCATTATCTCACTTATGTGAAAGAGACTTTTTGGAGTTTTCAAGTCAATAAGTGAGATATTTTTTTAATTATAATCTTTTGTTAGGGTGTTAGATATTATACTTAAGAGAGATCCAATTAAGATTAAGATTTTTCTTCACTTTGAAAAAAACTGTAAGATGAGTTCGTATAGAGATTATACAAAGGTAAATCTTTGTCTTACAAAAAGAATTATATTGAAATTTTAAGAAGAGTCTTAATCGTAGATGGAGGCAAGGGTTGTTTATCAAACCATTATAAATCAATTTACATTCTCTCCTCCTATCATCTTTAAATTATTACTTAATTGTTTAATTGATTTATATTAAGCAAATTTTCATCCTTATTTGTTGTTAATTGAATATATTGATAGAAAAGTTGTTAAATTTTTCAACACCTAATTTACCTTATAGGTGTCATTAGAGAATAACCGTGGTATCAAAGCAGGCTTATTTGGCTAGCTTTTCTAACAAAATCATACAGCAAAGATCATAATGACAATATTTAGGACCATCAATCATCATTATTTAACTAAGAGGGACAAAATATTAGTAAACTAACATTTTTTTTATGGTAGAGATTACCTTTATTGAAAATCTAGGATGAGATTCTTTTTAATGGCCAAAAGTGTAGACTTGCGTGAAATAGTTTCAAATGGTCCCTTTATTCTTATAAAAACAGTAGATAACAAAAGGTACCCAAATTGATAAAGAAGAATGAGAATCTCAAGATAATATATTAGTTTCATTTAATAATAAGGCCATAAACATATATTTTTTAATCCATTAGAAATAAATAAATTCAATAGAATCTTTACATGTGAAATGACTCATAAAATTTGGCAAATTTTAAAAGTTATACATGAGAAAACCAATCAAGCAAAAGAGAGCAAAGTAAATATGCTAACACATCAATATGAATTATTTTAAATGAAGTATGATTGAAAACATATCTATACTAGATTTATTGATATTAGAACACTTTTAATCGTTAGCATTATATGAAGTGAGAAACTTTGTTCCCACATCCAAAAGGAAGCACCTCTAGATATAACATTGTATGAAGTGGAATAAACAGAAGTTTCAGACCATGATAAAAGTTGGTAAGTTCGAAAAATTTAAACAACACTAGGATATAACATGTCTTAGGCACTGCCACTCGTGGTTTAGCTTTAAACACAATTAACCAAAAGTTCATGTAATAAACTACTTCTTCAAAGCTTTTCTGCAATTTATTGCAACCCTTCACCAGCAAATTCTTACATTGAGAAATTATATGATGACCACAAAAGCCTGCTAAAGAAGGACTTAATACATATACCAAAATTCGGGGAGGAATTTCCTCAAGGAACCACGTGTTAATAGTCTACACCTTGCAAGGCTATGTATATTTACGTGAGCAGTGGCAGCATTACAATCGATTGGCAATCAGAGCAGTCTTAATTCATATTCACCAGCCATAGTAATATATCTGACCCAAGGTAAAGCCTGATAACCACTTTTTTCGATTATCTTTAGGTAGCGAACCTACAATTGCAAAAGATCATGATCACATCGTAAATTCATCTTTGCCCTGATACAAAACTTTCAAAGACTAGTTGTGATCTCATGCTCAGAGAACATGAATCAATGTGTCATCCTGTGTACAATTTTCCATAGATCAACAGCCAAAACTTTTGCAGACTAAATGTAGGGCCTCAAAAGTATCAATCTCCCATAGAATACAACATCATTTCCCAACATCCTAATTCGCTTCAGTACAACGCTAAGAATAAGTTTTACCCTTATTATTGCCTCCTTAAAATAAAGGCAGTGGTTAAATCGTATAGATTTGTGATAGCGTAAAAGAATGGATCACCTACAGAAAACGTTAACATAACATGCAACATATAAACCTGAAGCTCAATTTGTCCTCATATTCATTTTTCATACTATATTTGAAAGTCAAACTTTGCTTGAACTACATCATAATATTCAATCAGTCAAAAGCTAGAAAAGAAGTTTATATACATATTCAAGACACCAAACACACGGTAACAAGGTGAGGCACATGAATTCAATGTCAACTTATATAAACAGAAACTCAGAGAATAGTACCTGAATCCCAGAGACAGTAAAATATGGTATTTCAAACTTCACACGGATGGGAGCTTTTCTCTCAATAGTTGGCTCTTCAGCTGTTATACTAGGAAGACGAAACTCTGCCCTCAGCACATATTCCTACAGTTATAAAAGTGTAAACACAGAAATGGATCACTTCATAACTGACTTGGACATTGTGCATGTGAGAATTTGAACAGATTCTTACCTTATTACCAGGAAAAGATTTAATTTTCCAGACCAATGCATCAGTCTCAGGAGCATATGCAGCGGAACCCAATGATGTCCGAACGTTGGGATTAGTAGCATCAGATGGAACAGGCAACTGAATTTCGACATTAGTCGCCGTGCTGCACACAATATACAACTCAAAGATGAAGCAATTGTATAAATCAGGTGGATTTTATTCAAGCCTTATGGATGAAAAATTGTTCCAATTCTTTACTATCGGCACAGCATTTCAAGGACAGAAATTAAGACAAGGTAAAATGATGAGGTTAACAGCCAATTAGTAAACAATATTCACAACAAAGGAATATGCATGCGTGTATGTGAAGAAAGAACCAAAATTTTCAATCTCAATTACAGGAAGAAACATAGTTATAGAGTTTCATTATTCTCAACAGCACAGAGGTAAGTTCTTTTTCTCCAGATCTATCATGGGCTATCAAACAGGTCCTCAATTTCTTCCCTAAAAACTAAGACCTACCTCCTCTCCTTGAACTGGCTCCGTGCTTTAACCATCATCTCAATACGACTTCTAGAATGTCTTTCAATTTGAGCTTCTACCCATATGAGAGGTTTGACCTAAAACCATATAAAAAGGAGTTAGATACTTTAGCAAGGTTTAATTGTCAAGGTAGTGCAGGAACCAGGAAATGTTTCATTTTTACAAGGAAATGGTGGTGGGTCACACAAGGAACATATGAACCTGAAACAAACCTGAGTACCAAGTCTATATGTCATCAGATCAAAAGATCCATCTGGGGGTATGAAGGATATAGTTCGGTCATTTTCAAATCGGGCCAGGCGCACACATCTGGCAAGAAATGGAGGGGCATGAGCAGTATAGGGGACAGGAAACAAAAATAAATAAATAAATACAAGCAGTAGCTATATCATTGTCCTGTCTTGAACAAGAACATAATACCACAACTTTAATCATATATATGTACTTGTTCTGTGAGTATATGCCACTCTATTAAAGAAGATATCCAGATTACATCATGACGCACAAGAAGCAGGAGGTGAACATAAGAAGAATTGGAAGGCAACATACTGATGAAATTTGATATCATCAAGATCAATGGCTTTTCCTTTCGTTGCTCGACCTTGAGCCTCCAAAAGTACTCTATCATTTAATCCAAGCTTACACTCAGGCATTCCACTACAAAAGATGAAGCATGGTTAATTTGGCCATCATGAAAAGAAAAAGAAACTTTGACAAAAGATTACCCTGCATCAAATTATCGTAATGTATTAAATAAGAACAAGGCACTACATAATTCTTAGGAACCCACTTAATAACCATTAGTCAAGGGATATCAACTTATCCAATACTTAAAACGAAATCTAACAGTATATACATTAGCTGGCTAACATATCTAATGCAAGTATCATAGTCAATAAGCTACAACCAACCAGATTACTCGAATATAAAATCAAGAATGTCCATTTGGAATTTATGGCATGCTATAAACCAAAAAATAAGATGGCAGACAACAAAATGTTTTCAGAATTCATAAAAGAGACCAATTCAATAGATCAAATTACTAGGGAGAAAATACTGCACCTCAAGTATGTTCTCATTTTAAGTGCCCCAACAACGTCTGAACGTACTATTTGCCCATTGCTGTTAACAAGTATATTGACACTCTCCACCACATCTAGAAAGACCTAAACAAATAAGAAACAAAATTTCATTACAAAATTCAAGTTTTAGCTCAAATTCACAACCAATAATCATCACACTGGAGGTCCAACTCACTTCGTTCTTTTTGTACCGTATCCCTTCACTGCGCCAAGACACAGCATTAGTGACAGCCATAGGAGGGCGCTGAGCAATTTCCATCCTATAAGCATCAGTCTTGATAAACTCACTAAGAATCTTAGCTTCAGTGTATTGAGGGAAACCAAAATCCATGATCTCATCAAGTAACTCATACTGTCACAATGTGGAACTCGTTAATACAACAAAACCAAATTCCTTTTTTCTTTTCTTTTTCAGTTATCTTGAAAACAAATTCACATACCACAACAACAAAGTTATCCCTCAACGACTCCTCTTCCAACTCCTCAAAGTAATGCTTAAACACCTGATCAGAAGCAGACAACATCAATAGCAAGTATTACAATCAGAAAACAAATTGAATCTTAACAATCAATCAAAGGACAAAAGTGGTAAGCTTGCTTACATCAACTAGACGGTGCAAGAATAGGAGCAGACTGGCAGCATTACAATTCTGTCTAGAAGCAGTCAATAGATAAACATTGCTGTGTTGTATAAACATGTAGGTTATTCCATTGTCATACACAACTGGATCCTGAGACTGTGGATCCCCACCCTGTACCACATCAAATTGATATGTAAATTTAAAAGATAAAACAAAACTAGTGATACCCAATTGATGGTTTCTTCGGAGACCTCTTTCTCGATGAGCTTGGTGAAGAAGCGCTCGACCTCAAGAGCGGAGACATCGCCGCGATAGTCGCGCCAGATCAAGACGCGGCCTTTGATATCCAGTAAAAACACCGCCGAGGCGGCGCCTGACATCGAAAGATGATTCCTTTTTGGTAGACAACCAACAATTTAGCAATAAAGTTGAGACCAGAGCTTCTGAAGCAACCGAATGAGATGAATCTCACCTTTGTCACTTTCATTCATTGGTACATTTATTTATTGATAAATGTCACCGCATAAAGAAAGGCACTCGAATCTGTAATTTTCAATAATACGGTACTCGATTAAATTCTAGAAGTATTAGTTAATACTGAGTACGGATAATTTTTTAAATTTATAAAATGGTTCTTAAAATTTTTAAAATTTTCAAAATAATCTATTAATATATTGTACTGTATATTTTCATATTTAATTATCAATTTTACATTTAATTATTAATCTCACATTTAATTATTAATTTTACATTTAAGTTTAAATATTAATTATCAACTTTCAAATTTCAATTGTAAGCGTTAACAATCTTTGCATAATACATAATTAATTAATTACATACTAATTTCATAACCCTATTTTACAATTCCATTTTCAATTCCAATTCTAATTTTTATACAAGAAATTCATAACAAAATAACAAAACCCACAGGCTTCTTCAATCTAACAATTTCAAATTTTCAACTTCAACAATTCCATTCCAAAATCAAATTCAAACTAATTTATTTCACATACACACAAATCTACCGTAAGCAATTTCATTTCAAAACAATTCCAAAACAAAACAAAACAATCACTAATCCATTCCAAATTTCCAACCAAACTGTGACAGCAACTTCTTCGATTCAACCTCCAAGACTACCAACAGCCAACCCAACTCCCATATTCATCAACACAATTATACAAATCCAAATCTAATCCAATCCACAACACAAAAAAAATTGTAACGGTTTACCAACAATTTTTGGAAACACCAAACAACAGAGAAGAGAAGAGATCAACTAAAGAAAATCAACAGACCCTAAAAATTTTTTAAACCGCCGGGGTCAGGTCTTCGCTCTTCGGGTTATTGGTTATGGCTTTGGGTTTTCGGGTTGTCCAGCTGTGAGCGTTGGAGGGTCGGTGAGACGGTGACTTGGTAGTGTGGCGGTGCAGCGACGACGTGTTGTGGATAGTGTTGCGGTGGTGTAGTGGATCTTCAGGGACACAAACCCAGATCATGACTCTGACAACGATGAGGCGAGGAGGAGAGTGATGAGAGCAACCGGAGAACAGAGCATCGGCGATGATGAGGAGACCTAGACGGCGGTGAGAGAGAGGTGAGAGCAAGAGAGTGAGAGAGAGAGACTTAAACTTGAAAGAGAAGAAGAAGGAGCTACGGGCTACAGCGGGGTTAGGCTAGTTTTAGGTTTAAAAATTTCAAATTTGCAAAATGGTCCTTCAACTTCTTTTAATTTCTCGGATCCGCCTGGTATTTTCCGGTATGTTAGGTACCGGCCAGTACCCAACAGAAAATCCCGATACTGGCTGGTATTTTTGGCCGGTACTGAGGTTAGGATCCACGGTACCGTTATTCGGCCGATACGGTATGGATCTCATATCAGTGATTTTCAATGTCAGGCCATGACCCAATTCTATTTGGATCATTAGTCTTTTCCATTTCTCTCCAATTTGCCCATCTACTAAATTTTGGTAATAAAACAAACACAAAATAATTTAAACTACTATTAAATACCACCTTGAATTGTTCAAGTAAAAATCGTAAATTAGTCAATTTTTTTTGTATAGTTTTAAATTTTTTGGTTCGATTTACTTTAATAACTCTTGTTATTAAAAATTAATAAATTTCTTTATTAATCGGTCATAAATTAATCAATTTTTATAAATTAAAATAAACTAATTAATTTTTATTTATCACTTTTTCTTTTCAATTAAAATTTGAATTAAAGATAATCACATTCATTCTTCTTTCAAATTCTTTAATTTTATTCAATGTTTACCTAGATTCATGACGATCTAATCCTAGTTTAACCTTTGCTTCTAAGTACTTGTATCAACAATAGAAATTAAAAGTTGAAAGTTGAGAGTAAGAATCGACACAACAGATTTATACTGGTTCACCCCAAACCATGGGCTATCCATTCCTCAGAATCCTTTCTAAGATTTCACTATACTTCTCAAAGATACAAGTATTCTTTTCTCCGAACCTCTTCAGGTCTCTTACAGCAAGTATTCTTTTCTCACTTAGCCTCTTCAGGCTATCAGCTTTTCTTCTTTCTACTGAAAGATGTTTTGAGCGTTGTTACGGACAATAGTAGCTCTAAGTTTAGCACAATGAATAAAATTTCTAGCTTTAGAATCTCTAGCTCTTTTGAAATTCACTAACTTCTACAGACTTTGACCCCGATTCGTATTTATAGCCTTCGTCTTCAACTACTTCTTTCTTCTTGTTTCTTGATCTTTGAAAAAACAGTTATTCAGTTGAGTTCTGTAACTAACTCAAACTGATTAATCATCCAAAGTGGTATCGGGTCTTTCTCTTATATTCCTTTCGCTTCCATCTCATTTTCTATCGTCTCATTTTTGGCTTCCGCTCCTGTCTCATTTTCGTATCTGCTTCCATCTCATTTTCTTCCGTCTCATTTTGTATCTACTTCCATCTCATTTTCTTCCGTCTCATTTTTGTATCTGCTTCCATCTCATTTTCTTCCATCTTATTTTTGTATTCGCTTCATCTTACTTTCTCCGTCTTATTATTTGGTCTTCATCAAAATTGTTAATCGTAAAGTCATTTTGACTTAACAATTCAGCCTTGCACACATTTTTGTATGGGGTTGCCCTACTAAGATAGTATAATCCTTATAAAGAAAGATTACATGCTCGTTTCGCTCATTGCTATTTAGTAAGATATCTTGACCACTTTAAAGCTACAGCTTTTACTGTAGAGAAGAAGGGATCAGAATAGTGGAATAAAAATAACTAAGTTTCTGGAATACAATGTCATGATTGTTAGAGTAGTGCCCTAAAGGCAATCGCCTTTAGCGCGTTTTGTATAAAGTTGTGTACAGACTTTATGAATAAAGAAAGAAAGGCATATTTCATTAATTTGGTATTCATTATTTATGAATTGATATTGATCTATAAGCAAATTAATGAAGTC
>JAOQMR010000007.1:19242196-19252340 GCA_027563865.1 Erythroxylum pelleterianum
GTTTTTCCAATCTGCAGAGAGAAAGTTTGATGGGTTTGAAAGATTCTGAATTTTGAATCATCACTGTATTCTTCACAGTAGTTCAAACATCCAGCATCACTGTATTCTTCACAGTAGTTCAAACATCCAGCAATAACTACGTAAAGGCTTACTTTCCTTCTCTGACCTAGCCGTCTGATTGTATCTGATCCAAGGAAACATGTCATATCACAAGAACTTAACCCTTTATCTGCCTATTCCTCTGAAAGTATCTAAGCATACTGTCATTGCATACACATTCTATATCATATACTGTTAATGTACTTTCCTGTGTGTAATATTTATGTTCTTGATATAATAAGCAAGTTTTTTTCCACTGTGGAGAAAGGAGAAAGGTCAGAGATTGTATTTAGTTCACCAAAATTTCCAAGAAAGATGAAGATTTGGTAATCTCGAAAAAGGTCGCTGACTCAAGAGGCGATGAATTGGAGGACAATAGACGTGACTCTCTCTCCCTGTACACGTCTCTCTTTGTATCTTCTCCTCTCCAAAAAACACAATGATGTTGGGGCCTGACAATCTGACTCTGACAGAGCCAGCAAGACGGAGACGAAGAAAGAGGGAACAGTTAACTTTTTCTTCAAGTTTTATACGGGTGTTACTGCTCAAAGACTGACAAAAAGTGGAGCAGAAACTGGAGAAATGTTCGTATTTTTTCTGAAGAAAGCTCTTGTGCCCCTTACAGTCACTGTGACACGAAATGTAACCGTGTGGATATGAGAGGGACACTGAGAAAGCGAGTGAGAAAGCATGAAATGAAAAGAATTAGACAGTCGAAGAAAATAAGGAAATTCTCAGTCACCACCTTCACTCAAACCCTATAATAAGTCACCTCTCTCTCACACACAAACACACTTACACATGTCTATAGTGTTAGGATTTGAATGAGTTCGAAGACTTGATGTTACTTTCTTCTGAGAGAACTAAAGTAAATATATCTTTTTTTTTCTCCAGAGATGCAAGAATAACATGCATATGTATATATTATATTCATAATACATGTTGGGTAGATGTTAAATAACAGCTCAAATAGCCAGGACGCTATAAGATATGAAACCCTAACCCTAATCTACTCTAATGCATAGGTATACAGGTATCATATGGAGTTTCCTTGCAATTCCTTTTTTTACTAACGTTAGAATCAATATTTTCAAGCATTAATACAGAAAATGGACCCTGGAAAAGTTTGAGGCTTTGGGTTCAGATTTTGAGCATAAGTAGATTATGATCATAGTCTTGTGTGCGTGAGAGAGAGAAGGAGGGAGGAAACAGTGTTAGGACTTGTATCTACTGTTTTGTCTAAGAAAAACTGTGGTTAAAAACAGTAAGTGGTGGAGCTGGAGAAGTAATGGAACAGGAAAAGGAAAAAAAAGTTGAAGAACCCTTACATGGGAGAACATGAGCTACTTTTAGATCCAGTAAAGCTATAATACACTGTCCTACAGTGTTTAGATTCTTTCAATCATATAGAAGAAATAAGAGGAGAAGCTGTGTTTTACATGTTAGAAACTACCTTATATATGTATATGTATGAATGAATGAACAAAAGATATGGAACACTGTAGCATTGATGTATAATCTTTTCTTTATAAGGTTGAAAGAAAACAATACAGAAGCTTCAATTAAAAAGAAGGGATATTTCTACATATCTTCTCAATCAAAAGAGAGTTAGTCCAAAAGGAAGATTAAAAGCTAAACCTTGACCAGCGCAAATTGGAGTTGAATTTGAACATCTTTTTGACCTACAACTTTTCGAGTCTATGGCTAACATTAGGTTGTAGAAATCCAGCGGTCCCCAAGAACAAATCAGAGTAAATAATGAAAAGAATATAGTATAAAGAATGACTAAGTCGTAGACTTAGGCCAAGGGAATCCTCTTTATAAACTTAACTAATGTTACTGCATTTATTCTTCAGCATAAACAACAAATGACAGAATTGGGAAACTTTCAACATGCTCATGCCATGAGTTGCACTAGTGACACTAAAAAAGTTTCAACAGCCAACACTATGTTATTTTGTGCACCCTTATTTTAACCATGTTAAAACATGGCTAAAGAAATTAAAAGTTTATGGTTTAAGTAAGTATACTTAAGAGCAAAACCAGCCCAAT
Organism: Erythroxylum pelleterianum; assembly: GCA_027563865.1. Classification (NCBI taxonomy): domain Eukaryota; kingdom Viridiplantae; phylum Streptophyta; class Magnoliopsida; order Malpighiales; family Erythroxylaceae; genus Erythroxylum; species Erythroxylum pelleterianum. The sequence continues at coordinate 19,244,348 of JAOQMR010000007.1, forward strand.
TACCAAATAAATTACTAAGAAACAGTAGAACTTAAGTATTCTAGCTAAAGAGTCCATGTGAGGCTACCTAGCTAGAATCCTTATAATACCATACCAAGAGAGTTCTTGCAGAGCATGCCTAGAGATGGTGGCTAGAAACCCTATATGGGATTTCTATCCGATTGATCAACAGTTGATTCACATGCTACCATCTCGACCTCCTTCTTCATTGATATTCCCTGACGGGTTCTCATTCCAAGGAAGTTGGTAAGGAATGGACAGACCAGAAACTTGGTAGAAACCACCTTCATTACCTATCCTTTTGTTGAACTGATCAACTAGTGGCCTTTGGCGAGAAGTCGACATTGGTGTCAATGAGCTAGCTCCCAGTGTTGGCAATGCTGTGGAGATTTCAGGGCAGGTGTATCGAATCAGATTGGCGTTTGCGGCATCAAGTTCTTTCTGCAACCTCTCGACCTGTCTCTGGAGGAAGGAGATAGCACCTACACATCCATATACTGGATCTCTCACTCTTGCCTCAGCTTCATAGGCAAGAGAGTTGACAGCATCGTCTCGCTGGTGAGGAAGGAGCTCGTTGAGGAGCTTCGTTACATTGCTTGCTCCGAAGATCTTGTGCACATTGGCAAATTTTTGAGGCTCCTCCGGTGGGAAATAAGGAGCAAATATGCAACCTGGCATGCATTTCCTCCTCAAAAATTTGCAGGCAGCACATGGAGAGTTGTAAGAGCTTGATGAAGCCATATTTTCTCTGAAACAAAAGAAAGTAAAGCCCAGAAAGAAATCGAGAACTTTCTGTGAGAGTTCCTTCAATATGTAAGACTTTTTGCCCCTTCAAATCAAGTTGAATAGCAAATTTATTAACTAAAACATTTTTCATACATTCATCTCTCCTAGGCAATAATTGCAGAGGTTCAGAAGAGAACCAGCTCTTCCATTTTCTTTCACAAAAATCATCCTTTCATTATGGTAAATGTATATTATAAACCCCTTATCATTTAGTGTAGCTACTCCATAACTCATAGCTCCTGTACTGTCTACTAGGGGGATATGATTCGTAATCTCCAAGAGTCATGATATAGTAGATGAAGGCACGCAGTAAACCTTAAACTTCTCTTCCTTTTTTTATTCGTTTTCCAGCTCCTAAGGACTTACAGTCATACAATTAGAGCAAAAGTCCCTCTGACATATCTTTGAACATCAGTCAAAACCCATTTATGAATCTAGCCATTGATCTATTACTACCAGATAGTTAACTACCCTGCATCTTCCTTCCAATTCTTTTCTTAGCTTTTTGTTGACCTGTTCCTTTTGTTTCCCTTGATTTGTTTCTTTTCCATATTATAATTGTTCCATAAACACTGAAAACAACTTGACTCTTACGCATCACTTTACAGACAAATTATATCTTCTGCTGCTTGTCTCACTTAAAATTTTGTTGACAGATTTTGTATTTTTATGAATCCAATAACTCCCACACCCACCAGCCCCTCTACTCATGACCCTATCTTTTCCTCTCTGTGTCGACGGATGTTAATGCTTTGAACTTTGGAGGCTTTATGTGTTGCAGAAGCAACAATATAAAGAATCGTAATCTCTTCAGATGACTCCAACATGGATGTTATGAACATTGCAATTAGCCATGATTGTATATTTATATCTTTAATATATATTGTTCATGAACAGACATACCATCGCCCTGGATCAGAGGCTTTTAACCAAAGAGTTGTTTGTAGTATCTCTTAGCTAGCTTTTTAGCTTACCCGAAGACAAAAAAAAAAGATGAAGAGAATTGTTAGGCATAGTAAAGTTAGAAAGAAGCCACATAAGTTTACCTGTTTATGATCTAGGTTCCTCTGATCAGATGAACAAAAAGAGGACAACCTTTTTTACTCTTACAAGAGCTAGCCAAAACGTTTCTTTTTTCCTTTCCAAGGAAATTTTTTTTAGCCTTTGCAAATAAAAGAGACAAGCTTCACAGATTCATTATTTATGGGAGGTGAGTCCTGAAAGAGGAAACCCTAACTGTAGGGAGAAAGAGAGAATGTGGAGGTGTTAGAGAGAGGTAGTATAATGCAGTAGCTAGCAAAAGGTAACAGGGTGAGAGAGGAGAGGAAGGGCAAAGAACACATAGTAAAATTAGTGGATGGAGAAGAAATAGAGCTAGCTAGGCAAAAGACAAAGGGTAATAAATGGGAAGTACACCGTAAAGCACGACTAATGCCACTGCATCAAATAATAATATCAGGTATGTGGGGATGTCTCCCATATTTCTTTATCTCATATGTCTCTTTCTCATGCACTATGTCAATTATGTTGTATCAAAAAATTATAGGGCATATTAATTGAAGAAACTTCACAAAATAAGCCTTTTTTCTTAAATATTCTTCTTAATTAATCAGTAATTCATGTCATAAATGCTCTCACCCTTAGAGATGGCAATGGATTGGTCCGGTGAATTTTTTCAAAATAATTTTTTTAATTAAAAGTGTAAAACGATGTTTTTCTAATTGGGCTTAATTTTGGGTTGTTCATGATAGGTCCCAATTCACAATAAGAAATAAAAACAGTGGAGTTTTGTTTTTCAGTTTATTAAAAACTTCGGCGATACAACGACTGCATTTTGACATCTCAAACATTTCAAAGTCCTTATAAAAGTTCAAAATACTTCTATTATTACATTAATTTCTCAACTTCAAATTGTAGACATCAAATCCACTCACATGCGATCTCAAATATCAATAAGTTTTGAAAAGCTAAAACAAAGTCATGCATTCCATTTAAAAACCTTTACACATCACTTCTTTATAAAAATGTTCTTTCCAAAACATATTCAGAGATATCCTAAAAAAAACATGTTCAGAGATATACAATAGTTCTCAAAAATATGTACAAGGCAAAATAAAATGCCTACATAACAACATTTGACGAAGTTGACTACTCGTGAGGTGGAGTCCCTGCTACTAAAGCCCTTGAGCGTGCACCTGTGAGGTTTTATTTAAAAACAAAAAATAAAGGGTGAGTTAAACGAGCTCGGTAAGTATTATTGGTTTCCAATAAAAACATTTATATAAATATTAACCTCCATAAAAGAAAACAAATTCTTTTCTTTTCAAGTAATAATCAATGTTCTTACAAAACATATTCTTTTCTTTTCATAAGATCAATGCATATGTAAAACAAAACATATAAATTTTTTAAGATCAAGTTCTACTTTTTTTGTAAAATATACAATGATGACAATTAATACTTTCATGAACTTTCTTTTTAAAACATAGCCTATCACTAATTTTCTTTGCCATATGGTACCCTTAGGTGTAAGGCCACGGAGCTGGTTCTTCATCGCTTACTCATGCCTGGTTAACCTCTATATATCGATTGTTATGAAGCTGGTCCTGTATCGCTTACCCATAACGATGCTATCACTGTATATAAATCAGTAGTTACGGAGCTAGTTCTGCATCGCTTATCCGTAACAGTGCTAGCACAATATATACTCCACACGTGCAGAGGGTGACTCACAGGACATATTGATAGCCACAACATCACCCATGTTATTGACAAAGGCCCCCAAACACCGCCATGCACATTAGGACGTACTCTAATGGATATAATCGTATGTATAAAGACCTAATGGCATACTATAAGCTAAATCACAATTAATACATGATCACATCTCATTTCAATACCAATTAAAAATATATTAAAAATCTATTTCTATGCCAATTTAAAGCATATGCAAATCTCTATTCAATGCCAATTTAAAGCATGTGTACATCTCATTAGTTTCTAAGTGCATCCAAAACTCAATTCAATGCTAAATCAAATCATATATAAACCTCATGAAGGTTAACTTTTAAATTCAAGTAGTAGCGCCAATGAAATTATTCATAAACATACTTTTCATAGTAAGGTAAAAATCATCTTAACAAATCAATTTAAATACACACTCACTGTTTGTCGTTTATTATTAACCACCCTCACGTGTTCGATGCTTATCCTTTGTTAGTCTCGAGTTTAAGGTGACGAGAAAATTTTATTGTCTTACTTAGCTATGAGGGAGATCCCTGAAGGGTTCCTAAAATCTGCCAAGTACATCCATAACTTACCACCATGTTTTACAAGTTTTATGACAAAGGGCTTAGCCAAAATCTTATCATTTAGTAAGATTAAAATTCCACTTAATAATATATTACACATAAACATATCAACATATAAGTTGGATCGATTTATTTAAATATCCTTAACTATAGCTGATTCTCTTACGCTTGGTTTACTTGGTTTATGTCCTTATGTTTCATTAAAATTCCACTTAATAACATATTACACATAAACATATAAACATATAAGTTGGATCAATTTACTTAAGTATCTTTAACTATGGCTAATTCTCTTACGCTTGGTTTACTTGGTTTATGTCCCTATGTGTCAACTCGAAAATGTTTCCAATTTACTCCACGATAATTTAAAACAAGGTCAATCTTGGTCTATTGTAAATCCACTAGATCAAATTTATTTTTGGTATATTTCTATACCAGTTAACTCCAATAATTTTTTGACTATCATTTGACTTTAATATTTGTCTCAAATATTATTAAATCATTTAGGGTTGGGTCCCTAATTCACCTTTTAGTGAAAATAAAATTTACATTCACCCGAAAACACCATTCACATGAAATGAAATTTTATAGACACGTGAAAAGAAAGTTTGACGTTTTATAGTTCAGGCCTAGATTGACCCGATGCTCAGCTCTTCTAAGTAAAATGATATCATTTTGTTTTAAAAAGTTGAGCCTTGAGTCGTCTAGGCTTGGATAACTTAGGCCTAGACCTAATTAAAAACACCTGAGTTTAGGCCCAATTATCACCCCTATTCTCTCTTCTTAGATACCTATCTTAACATTTCACATATGGTTTAAATAAATTCCTATCATTAATTATATTTTATATTATAATATTACCAAAAATGTACTCAATAATTTCTGAATGTATGAATATTCTAAATTTGAAATAAAAGTAGCATCAAATCTAAAGATAAGAGTTTATTTAGATTTTTTATAAATGTTAAAATAAAAAAATTTACTTTTAATTAATATTTAAAAAATATTTTCAGAACTAAGTCTATGTTTATTAATATGACATCATATATGTTAAATTAATGGTTCGATTATTAAAAATGGTCAAAAACTTAACTTCACTAAAATATAGATTGCTACTAATATTATTTTAAAAATATTTTGTTGGTAAATTTTTAAAAATATTAAGATGCTATGGAGTATGATAAACAAAATTTTAAATTTACTTGAATCTTATAATGTAGACATTTGAAATAGAAGACATGAACAAAATTATAATTATGATAATGATCATCATTGATCAAAATTATAATATATATTGTCATTACAATAGATAAGGTTATTGGTGACGAATTCAAACGTCGTTAAATATTAAAAAATTGTGTGAAATCATAATTTGCGACGAAAAACAATCGTCGCCCTAATGGTCGTTGAATCTAGGTAGCAAAACAATATCTGCGATGTTTTTTTTAATTGTCACTGAAAGGCTATGGATACATAATATGTTCGTCGGTAAAACATATAACCAACGAGAGTAAAAAATGTCGTACATAGGATTTTGCGACGTATATATTTCGTAGATAAAGGTTTTTACCTAGTAAACCGTAGTCGTCAGTAAATATTTTTACTGACAATTTTGTTTTTGTAGCATAATAATTTTAGCTACTAATAGTTTGTTGTAGGTAAATGTTTTTAGATACGTTCTTGTAAACTTAGGTAATAACATTTTGTGACGCTTTTGTTTTAGTAGCTAATACTTTTTAGTGACAAACATTTATTTTTAAATTTAAATTTAATTATAATTGTTAAAAAATTAATTTAATTTATTACAATTTTTTAGACAATTTGAAATATAAATTAGTTACATTTTATAATTAATGCTGGTAACATCTTATTTAAATAATAATAAATTGAAATAAAAAACATTAAAATGGAATGCATTTAATTAAAAAATAATTACATGTTAATTACAGAATTTGAACAAAATTTATAAACAAAATAAGACTCCTCATTGTCACTACTACTAACATAGTTTGAGCCAAGTAGTTGTTTGACTATCTTTTTAAGCTTGTTTACTTCTTTTATATTATAATCTAACTTCTCTTCTGTACATTGTAACTTAGTCTTTAGTTATTGGTTCTCTTTTTGAAGCGCCGTGACATATGTCGGTCGTGACGAAGATGCACCAACAGGCTTAGGGCCATGCCCAAGACCTTTGATAAACTCCGATCTTGTACCAAGGGCATTGTTGCAAATGTCATCGACATTGAGCTAATTCCCCTGAGACAATAATGTCTACAACAACTCCTACATCTTGGCTTACAATGTAAAGTACAAAATCGAGTTAACTAAAAAATTATTGCCTAGTATTACATAAAAATAAACTGTAGTATTAATTATTTTATACATACATAATTACTTTGTGCCTCTTCATACATTCAGCCTTCACGTTGTAGTGTGCTAGTTTGTACAGTGTGATCTTATCACACTCTTGTCCTTGGAGTTAAGTTTGACTCTATTATATGAATTTAAAAAATTAGAAGATAATAGAATTTATTGTATTAAGAAATAGAATAATAAATTGAAAACGTTACACTTATAAATTCTTGTCGGACGACGACAAATGATTTGGAGCTGGTGTTATAAGGAGGCTTCATTTTTGCTTTGTTCACCTTGGCTTTCTCACTTTTCCTAAATTAAGAGAAGTAGTCATGAAATGTATAAATAAAATTAATGGAAGGAAACATGAAGAGAAATAAAACAAACTTGAACCTTCGCAAAGGCCCAGTAATCACATATGACACTCCAATTTTCTGGAGTCACCTACTTTGGAACATGTCTCCTTACCTCTTCAATGGAAGGGAAAGACTGGTAATATTTATGAAATCTATATCGATGATCCTTCGCCCTTTGTTTCAACAGTGAACTAACACAACTTGAAACCTTAGGCTTGTTGATATCAACGATATTGAACTTCATTTGTGAAGAACACATATAAGTTACTGTTTTTGTTAAGTAAAATTGTAATACATATAATCAAATGAATTGAAATATTATTGAACTTTGTTCAAAGAATTTTAGAGCAAATTGTCTTCATTTAACTGCCTGGCATGCTGAAGGCAAGACAATTCATTCCTCACAACAACTCCCAACTCACTAGACAATTTTGGAAATTGGATCTTATTCAGAAGGCGACGTTGCGTGGGGTCAATGGTCACAGATAACTTGCTGTTGATTGTAACATTCATCCATTGCAACTTTTCTCCTTTTTATGATACCTCTATCTTGTTTTCTAATGCCAGTATTGGAACCTGAAAACAAAAAAAAACATAATAAAAAAAACAAACTAAACATATAATGAGTAATTTCAACATTAATGTAAATATGTTTGGTTAATAATAACAGACCTGAAGATCCCTCAACACTAATAGATGATGTTGGTAAAGGTTGTTAGTGTTTGTCTTCATTCGATGAAGTAATGGTTAGTTGTTGAATGATGGGATCAGATTGAATTGGCTGTTGTGGGGGAGAAACTTCTTCGGTCGTTGCCACCATCTTTCCCTTATTTCTATTAGGTGCCATTATATTGAACAATTAAAACGAAATATGAAGATAACGCATAATCTTAACTCAAACATTAATATTCCACATGAATATAAGGAGATCAGTAGTCAAATACTAAATATTCGACATAACATTCCGTATAAACATAAGTGAAGCATTAAAAATATGCATCTAGTCATCGTAAATTAACATAAGTAAAACATCAACAATATAACGCAATTATGAACATAACATTTCAAACAATATAAACAATTTATTTACATTCAATCATCATGATTCTGTAGGAAAATCCCGGGGTGTCCATCACATGGACACAGTGCGGAAAACAAAAATTTTTTGTTCCGGGACCTTCCCGA
>JAOQMR010000007.1:19306658-19323270 GCA_027563865.1 Erythroxylum pelleterianum
AAATAAATAAACAAACAAGAGATAAGACAAATAAATAAATAAACAAACAAGAAATTGAAAAGGAAGAAAAAAAGAAAATTTGTTTAAGCTAAGTAAGGAAGAGTTTAGGCTAAATAACTAAGGAGAAGACACTAAAACTAAAATGTTTAGGCCAAATACAAGACAAAAAACTCGAAGTAAAAGGTTTAACTGACCTATGAGAAAGAAAAAGACCTCTTTATGTGATATCATTTACTCGTATAGTTCACCAAAGCTTTTCATCGAGGACAACTCTTCAATAAGCTCTAGCAGGGTCATATCATTCCTAATCATTTTCTCTCATTTCCTTTTATAGTCTTTAAGTACAATCTTCTTAAATCTTCTCACCGGAGCATTATGATATCTCCTCTTAACATGTCTAAATACTTAAGTCTTTTCTTCCTTAATTTTTCATCAATATTAGTCACCTTTCATTTGTCTCTTACCTTTATATTTCTGACCTTGTCTCTTCTAGTAAAGTTACACATCCAATGAAGCATCCTCATCTCCGTCACCATTAACTTCTAACTATGCACCTATTTAATGGACAAACATTTCACCTCACAGAGCATGATTGGCCTAATTGCTAAACGGTAGAATTTATCTTTTAGCTTGAGTGATATCTTCTTATTACATAAAACTTGTGATACACCCCTTATTTAAGTCACTCTAATTTGATATTGTAAACTATGTCTTCATCGATCTCATCATTGCGTTGGATGATGGATCTCAAGTACTTAAAACACTCTTTATATGACATAACTTTTAAATCAATCTTATCTCTACATCGGATATCACTTATGGCCCAAAAAATTACATTCTGCATACTTAGTCTTAATCCTGCTCAATTTAAAGTTCTTTTTATCTAACACATCCCTCCAAATTCTAAATTAACATTGACATCCTCTTTTATCTAATTCACCAAAACATTATCATCAACAGACAACATATACTAAGGCACATCCTTTAAAATATTTTTGATGAGCTCATCCATCACTGCTGCAATAGGAAATGACTCAACGAGGAGCCTTGCTATAGCCCGATATCAATAAAGAAATGTTTTGAATATCCTCGTGTCATTCTTACTCTAATCTTAACACCTTCATATATATCCATAATAACTTATATATAGGTTATATGAATTCTCTTAACTTCTAAACATCTTCGTATGATTTCTCTAAGTATTAAAGTCAATGAAAACCATATGTAGGTTTTGTTTTCTTTCCTTGTAATATTCTATTAATTCAATTTTAGATTAAATTGTTAGAATTATTATTAATTAACTATACATTAACAAAAATTGGTATTTAAATAAAATATTTCATTCTTATTATATTTTTACTTATTTTATCATTTTTATTTCTGATTTACTATATACCAATTTATTACCAACTAATATTAATTGAACCTTTAATTTATAAATAAGCCCCACCTTATTGCTAATCCTACCCAAATCCATGATCAGACAAAACCTCAACCTAAATTGGTGATTACTTCTAAAATGATAGGCCGAAATCTTTTATGTTACCTCCAGGCAGACATTGTTCATCTCCTACAAGGCAAGTTCAACATCTTGCAAAAATGACGCTGGCAGGGATACATGTTGTCGCAATGTTTTGATTCCTAGCAAAGATTACCTTGGACCAAATAAAGAGCCCAAAAGTTAAGAGAGAAACCAGTGAATTAATGTCCAACATTGTCTCTCAAGCTCTCAAGCTAGTCCAAGAGCCTTCATTCTATTGCCACTGCAAGACAATTACCATATGCCAATCTTTTATGATCAAATTTGCTTGATTAGAACGGTAACAGAAAGCCTTGATAGCTAAATGAAGGAACAGAAGGAATGGAGTTTCATGATCAAGAACATATCAAATTGTTTACTCACAGAGGAATAATAACAAACAGAAGAGCAACATGGATACAGCCTCCGTAACCAACATTGACAGTCCCACTCCTTAAAAGCTACAAGGTTCCCACATATCAACATAAGACCTCAAAGGTCGTCGAAGCTTCGATTTCCAAGCTTCGAGATCGGGGGTTTTACCGGTAAGAGCAACCGTGCTATCATCTTTCCGGTTACCAAGATTTAAAACAAAAAGCTTGTCACGGAAAACACGATGCATAGCCTTCAAAGTATCCTCCATAACCACTTTGCCATCTCTTCTCTTGTTTTCAGACTCCACACAACTGCCCCCAACATTAACTATAATCCTGCCGCCTTTTTTCAAACACTTTGTGAGCATATCCCAAGTGTTGGGATCTTGAAGCTCAGGTATTAAACTTCCTCTACAAAACAAATCGACTATGATTCCCGAGAACCCACCTTCTATACTGGCTGTCAAGGCGTTGCCAATGTAGATAAAAAGCCTATCTGGGTATTGCTTTTCGAGCTTTTCAAGCCCGAAAAATTCTCTCCCGACGGCAATCACCGATGGGTCAAGCTCCCAACCATGAACCACCACATCTGGGTACAACTCGAGGATCAACCGAGCAGTTGAACCCGCTCCGAACCCGAGAATGGCAACGGGTCCGGGGGGTAAAATTGGAGGCAAAGTTGCGAACACGTCGAAGTAAGTATGGGTCAGGGACTTGAAGAGAAAAGAAATGCTGTGGATGTTTCCAGGTCCATCAAGGAGGAGGAGTCTAGAACCGGCAAAAGGGTGGTCGGCTTTGCGAGAGACCTCAAGGACGCGAATGTAATTGTGGCGAGATTTGAACTTGGAGAGGATCTTGACGTCTTCTACCGGAATGCCATCTTCTTGAGTCTTGGGTTTGGCATTGGAGGGGTTGGCTTGTTGGCATTTGACGATAACTGGATGATTCCAGGGAGGGTTACGTAAAATTATGGTAGAAAATTTGACGGTTCTTATGCAGGTTCTTTGTGGAATCCGGGAAGGATAAGGTGCAAAAGATTGGATTCGGAGAGAAGAGAGATGATGTAGCAATGGCATTGGAATCTCTTTCTCAGCTTCTCTTCAAAACTTGGAGAATCCGAGGAGTATATTTATTATTTCATGGACATAATATTATGGAATAGTCTCAAGGTGGCTTTGGTAGTTTCCTGACAAGCATCATCTTAAAACATGTGATGTTGTTTTGACAATTTGTCTAGATATGGACGACCCTCTGCGAGTTACTGAATCCTGATGCGTAACTCAGACGAATTTAGACTGCTGTGTTCATATATCAAATAGACTTGCTAATGGACAAAGTCTATGCAATGAATAACAGAAATGAAACAAGTTATATTTGGAGCAAACTGAAGTTCTTATGCACAAAATTGTTCGTTCGCTTGTATTTGCTTCTGTTTAAATATCACAAATATGGTGATTCTATTACAACTCAAAACTTTCTAATAACTGGCGGCAAAGAAAGATTGTGCAATCTTGAGTTACTATTTTAATGCTTCCGCAACAGTGGTCGAAATGCCTTTGCAATTGTATGGTCCAAAGCCTGAGCCGTGGTGTTAAAGGCCACGATATACAAAGGAACTCGAAGTAGAAGATACCTAGTTCTGTCTATCAGGTATATAGGTGATCTTCAGTCTTTAACTTTGACATCAATCAGCATCTTCCCTGGATCAAAGTCAGAAATGTTAAATTAGATGAAGGTTTAGAGTATGATATGGCCGAATTGATCTTGAGGTTTTGGTATGCACAACTAAATTTAAAAGAAACAGAGGATGTTAATTATCAAATTTCCTATCAAGTTTGCAGTCAGCAAGCAGCAGTACTACAACCAACTGCGGTGAGAAGGAACGAGAAGCTTGCATAGAAGAAATTAAGTTGAACTTCAATGTCCTTGCAAAGTAGGATCCAGGCATATAATGGGCAGCACAGCAAAATCATCATCCTAAGGTGTAATCATTTGAGAAATTAAGAAACAAATTAATTTTACCTCATCTCATCTTTTGCCACAAGATGAGAATCATTAATCAAAGATCTACCGTTGGACCTTTCTTCCTTCTCACCATCTGAGTCATAATCACCATTCCATATTCGACGTTTTGGTTTCCGCTCCATGTCCTCTTCAGCCTATATTGAGTTGATTATTTAAAAAGTTTAGAAATGGAAATGACATGATTTAGTCTAACGAAAGTAAAAATTTTCACCAAACCTCTTCAGGAACTTCAACAGTGGGTGGTGTCTGTTGAAAAGGTACACTGGGTGCATGAGGTAGTCTAGAAAGTTGCTCTAGCAGTATGGTCCTGAACAAGTTTTATGTAAGAATATTGTCGTTGAAAAGGATACGAGACAATATGAATGTAAACAATTTGAAAGCCATTGAAGCATTGAATATAATGGACAGCACACTGGGCAGTAATTCACAAGTGCACTTGCATTTTGCAGCAAATTTCTATCCCCCAGAGAGAGAGGGATTCATAACAAGTGCCAATAACACTACTTCCTAATATTTGAAACAAATCAATAACCATTTGAATATGGAAAAGTTAATCTCCTGATCACAGTAATGAAAAATAAGTGGAATGCAACGAGCAACTAAGAAATGAATACAAGATTATAAATTATGCATGGGGATAGTCGATACTTGCGAGTGAATAAGCCAAAAGTAGGGTCATCAAGGTATTACATATCAAGGCAACATTGCAGATTCCTTAATAAGATAAGAGGTTGTGCCACGATCGCAGCAATCCATGGTATAGCTAATCAGATTTCTAACCAAACATGAAGCTAAAGGCTCCAGTTCTTGATCTCAACTATATTTCAATCTTCCAACTGATCATTAATTCACATAAAGAAAAACTGCTTTGACTCTGAATTATTAAGGCTCTTTATGGCCTTATGAGAATAAAAATCTCCAACTGGATGTTCTAGTCATGTTACATGAACAATCAAGTGTGTAATTTCCTGCTTTTCATTTCAACCCACTTCACAGTCCAAATTCTCAAGAGCAACATTTTTTACAGAAAATATTTCACATTGTTGAGTTGTATATAGCTAAATAGTGATAAAATAGGAAGGTGCATACTACTATTGATTGTATTTCCTATTCTAGGGTTAGACATCAACTATATATACATATATTTTCAACGTATAAAAAATATGAATAATCGATTTCTCTAAGTTTCACATGGTATCAGAGCTAGGGTTTAGGGGATTTCCGATTGCTTTCCGATCAATCTCCGGCAAAGTTCACACTTTGTTAATCTAGTGTTAGATCAAAAATCTAACATCACCAGTCTGTTCCTCTCTCACTCGCCAGTAGAACCCTAAAATCTCGCAGTCGGTAGCTGCTCTACATGCCGTCACACACCGCTCATCGCCTCGGTGGTTGGTTTTCAAATCTCCCTCTCCAGCATGCATCTCATCTCACCGTCACCACTCACCTGTTCAGATGACGCCGACCAGTCGTTTCCCATAGCCCACAATTGATTTCGCCACAGGAAGATGACAAGAAGCAGCCCTCTTACCGATCTCTCTCCCCGGGGAGCGTGACTTGTCACCGCCGGCACCAACTACCTTAACAATCACCGCTGAGTTGATTTCCTTGAGTTTTCCCTCTGTTCACTATCACATCATCGGAATTGCTTTATACTAATGATTCAAAGATTGCATTATGTGGTTCAAACTTGGTTAATCTCAAACAACGAGATATGAACATGTCTGAATTTCTTGGTAGAATGACCTTCCTGAAAATAGAATTCAACCTATCACTACCTACTAGTAAGTCTGCAGCAGGAGATCTTGCACAAAGAGAAATTTTTTTTATCATTCTTACTCTTATTGCTATCAGTCCTAAACTTACTTCAGTACGAGATCAAATTTTGGCAAGTCCTACAGTACCTTCTCTGGATGAAGTATTTGCTCGCTTATTGTGTATTTAGTCACCTAGCATCATGATAGGATCTCCCTCAGTTAATTCTTCCACTTTGGCCTCTTAGTCTCAAAGTACTAATAAAGCAGAGCAGGGGAATCGTGGTGGTCGACCCAGATGTCGTTATTGTCATCAATGGGGAGATACTAAGGATAAATGTTATAAATTGCATGATCGACCTTAAGCTGCTAATGTTATTCTTATTGATCAGCCTGACCTTTAGTTTGAGTCCTCTACTCAGCCATCAGTGACTCTGACTGGTACTGATTATGAAGAGTATCTAAGTATCAGGTAGCTAAGTAGTCTTCCTCCTCTGTTGCTTCGATAGCTCATTCGGGTAATTCCGTAGCATGCCTCACTATGTCTTTCCCTTGGATAATTGATATTGGTGCTTATGATCATATCTCTGGTAACCCACATTTGCTCTCACACTTTACTAACACTACATCTTTTCCTCCTGTTACTTTAGCTAATGGGACTCAAACAGTTGTTAAAGTTGTAGGTTCTACTCAACCACTTCCATCCTTGCATTTAGAATTTGTCCTTTGTATTCCTAGTTGCCCCTTTAATCTTGTATCCGTCAGTAAACTTACGTGATCTTTAAATTGTTCTAGCACTTTTAAAAAAATTATGTTGTTATACAGGATCATAGTACGGGATAGATGATTGGTGTAGGACATGAGTCACAAGGCCTTTATCATTTAAATGTACCTCCACCTACAATGTGCACTATTCAGAATCTCCACTTCTAATTCATAATCGTTCGGGTCATCTTAGATTATTGAAGCTCCAGAAGATGGTGCCTAGTGCTAGACTCTTAAATTTCGGAGCACTTCTCAGCGACCTTTACGGTGGGCCTTACGAGGAAGGTTAGCTGGATTCACGCATGAGGGAGGCATACAAAAATACTAAAACAAACATGAGCAAGTGGGATTGAACTTGGTGTGAACTTTGGTAGAGTCTCGGATCTTATGGAGATTGACTTGACCCAAACTAAGGACTTAACGAACAAAGGATTTGGCCTAGCTCGGATGAATAGACCACGATTAGCGAACTTATTGTGGGAAGCATTGGATCAGGTCAGTGTGTTATGTGGGCTTCGGCGAAATCACACTGCAACATCAGCAGATAAAGATCATGGAGAGATCTTAGATGATGTAGCGATAACTGAAAGTTAGAGTTGCAGTGAAACTAAACATCTGAAGATAGT
This sequence comes from Erythroxylum pelleterianum, assembly GCA_027563865.1. NCBI lineage: Eukaryota > Viridiplantae > Streptophyta > Magnoliopsida > Malpighiales > Erythroxylaceae > Erythroxylum > Erythroxylum pelleterianum. The sequence continues at coordinate 19,313,722 of JAOQMR010000007.1, forward strand.
AGAGATCTTCGAAGATAAGGATACTAGTTTCCTAGTCGAATGTAAACTCTATCTTTCTATTAGCTTATCTTATCATTTAGAGTCCTATTTAAATGAGGGTGTCATCTAATTAGTTCACGTGATGTACTCTGATAACGATAGAAGTGATCTTAGAACGATCTTAAGCAGTTCAATTTTAGTGAGATTCTGAATGTAACTTGGCTTTCAAGTTAAAAATCCTATATATAACTCATTCAAGCTTTGCTCTTCTCATTCAATCAAAGAGAGCATTCTTTGTATTCTTTTGAGGAAAAGTATAAAAAGGTTGGTTTAACCGTATCTCTGTGTTTCCTTGTTGCCTTTGTTTTTTATTGCTTTCGTACCATTGTTTCTTCGAGTATGCGAGGTAAACGCGTCGAGAGTCGTTGAAGATTGAGTCTTGCTTAAGCGGACCTAAGTGAGACTGTCGTGCAAAGGGTGTTAGCGATCAACTTCGGTGAAAGTCGAGTCCCAAAGGTGACCTTTGTATCAACTAGTATCAGAGCCAAATTTTCCAGATGACAGTAGGTAACTTGCCAAAACGAGTGTCTAGGGTGGAGGTACTCATTGGACCAATTCTTCAAGGGAAGGAAGAAGTCACATCTCACAATACTCGATTGAAGATGGAAGGAAGAAGTCACATCTCACAATACTCGATTGAAGATGTTGGAGGCGCGGATCCAACAGTTGCAACAACAGATGGCGGAGGTGTTGAAGCCACAAGAGGAGTCGCAGTTCGAGATCACTATGCTGAGGTGTACCATTGCAACGATAGATGTCGTGTGAGGTGAAAGCTCCACACCACAACTTTCCTCTGTGAGGGTATGTGAACCCAGGATGCTCAAAGGCGTGCGGGTCACTGAGGTGTTGGAGAATTTCTTGTGGGATATAGAGCAGTACTTTGCGGCTGCTAGGATATCCGATGCTGAGAAGGTCAATGAGACAGCCATGTACTTCGATAGGGATGTCAAGCTCTGGTAGAGGATGAGGACATCTGCGGATGAAGAAGGAACTCAAGGATCAGTTCCTTCCCATAAATACTTTTTGGCTCACGAGAGATACCTTGAAAAAGCTCAAACAGGATGAATCGATAAGAGATTATGCGAAATCTTTTAGTTCCCTAATGTTGGATATTGAGAATATGTCAGACGAGGACAAGCTCTTCAATTTCCTATCCGAGTTACAACCGTGGGCTCAAATGAAATTACGGAGGCAAAACGTGAAGGACGTAGTTGGTGCAATCGCGACCGCCGATGCCTTAGTAGATTTTCATATAGCGAAAGACTCTAAGGCGAGCTCCTCAAACTCTTCCAAAGGCAAAAGCCACACCCAACAGAAGAAGACCAAGGGGAAGAAAAAGAAAGACTTCAAAAAGGAAGATTTTAAGGGCAAAGGCAAGCAGAATGGCGGCTCTAAAAACGAGGAGACATCCTCGAAAAAAAGGCAATATTGTTTGTTACTTGTGCGGCGACCCACACTTTGCCAGAGAGTGCCCAAGGAAGGAGAAGTTGAACGTTCTAATTACCGAAAAAGATATTGAATCTTCGGATGACGCAACACTAAATCCGATCGCCTTGCTTAATCCGATTAGTAGTGAATCGGTCTCTTTTAATAAACTAATGTACGTAGGTGTACAAGTTGGGAAGAAGGATGTGACCGCAATAATGGATACGGATGCGACCCACAATTTCCAAGCGGAAAAGATGGATTGGAAGTTGGGCATAAGGGTGTCCAAGGTCCTGATGAGAATTAAAACCCCTGCGGAGAAGGCATAAGCAGTTGCAGGAATTGCTTACAACGTTCCAATCAGCATTAAAAGTTGGAGTGCCAAGATGAACTTCATCATCATACCATTGGAGGATTTCGAGATGATATTAGCGGTCGATTTCCTTAAAACAGCAAAGGTGGTGTTGTATCCGAGTTTGGGAAGTATGATGTTGATGAATAATCAAAATTTCTTCTACGTGAATTGTTGTAGGTTCAGTGGTGGAAAGACGTATGCTACAACTTCGGCAAGACGTGTGACGGCCATGAGCATCTAGAAAGGGTTGAAGAAAGGTATGGAGACCTATCTCGCTACCATGTGAGAAATCAGTGAAGACCACGTGGTGGAAGTCGCTGATGCGGTTGCAAGTAGGAGTTTCAGGAGGTGATTCAAAAAGAGTTGTCGAAAACTCTTCACCCTCGTCATGAGATAGATCACAGGATCAAGTTGGTTCCTAGATCCATCCCACCTGCACGTGCCCCGTATAGGATGTCCCCGATGGAACTGGCGAAACTTCTGAAATAACTTGGTGAATTTTTGGAAGCCAGGTTCATCCAATCGTCTAAAGCTCCATATGGTGACCCGGTATTGTTTCAGAAGAAGCAAGACGGTACACTTCGGATGTGTGTGGATTATCGAGCGCTAAACAAGGTAACGATCAAAAACAAGTATCCAATACCTTTGGTTCAAAATTTAATAAGACAGGTTGTCAAGGGTTGAAATGTTCACTAAGTTGGATCTTCGGAGTGAGTATTGACAAGTGCGGATAGCCGAGGATGATGAGGAAAAGACAACGTGCATAACTCGATATGAATCTTACGAATTTTTAGCTATGCCGTTTGGATTAACTAACGCCTCTGCTACATTTTGCAACATTATGAATGATGTACTGTATGGCTTTCTGGATGAGTTCGTTGTGGTCTACTTAGACGACATCGTGATGTATAGCACTAACATGGCAGAACATGTGGAACACTTGAGGCGAGTGTTCGAAAGATTGAGGCAGCACAAGCTCTACGTGAAGATGGAAAAGTGCAAGTTTGCCCAATTGGAGATCAGATTCTTAGGTGACGTGGTGAGCAAGGGTCAGGTCAGAATAGATCCGAAAAAGGTGAAAGCGATATTTGAGTAGAAGACTCCCACAACAATACGAGAATTGCAGAGTTTTCTCGACATGGCTAACTACAATAGGCGATTCATTGTGGGACACTCGAAGAAAGCGGCACCATTGACGGACTTGCTGAAGAAGAAGTGTGAGTGGTGTTGGTCAAGTGCATATGAGAAAGCATTTGGGAAACTTAAAGCCGCCATCTCAACCGAACCTGTGTTGAAGTTGTCCGTGTTTGATCTTCCATTTGAGGTACATACTAATGCTTTGGACAAAGCCATTGGTGGAGTCCTTGTACAGGAGGGTCATCCAATAGCATTTGAGAGTCGAAAGCTCAATGGTGCGGAGCAGCGTTACTCAACGCATGAGAAGGAGATGCTGGCGGTGGTGCATTACCTTGAGACATGGCGAGTTTATTTGCTTGGAACCAAGTTTGTTGTCCGGACGAATAATGTTGCTAACATATTTTTCAGGACTCAGAAGAAGTTGTCCGCAAAACAAGCCCAGTGACAGTAGCTTCTTGCCAAATATGACTTTGTGTGGGAGCATAAACCGGGAAGGCACAATAACGTGGCAGATGCTTTGAGTAGGAAGAAAGTATTTGCAGTCCTTTATTCAGTCACGAGGGTGGAGTCCAACCTTGGAGCAAATCAAGGTGGCAGCTTCATTAGACACCATGTACTGTAAGTTAATTTCTCAAGTTAAGGAAGGTGTTGTATGCAGGAAAGGTTCTCGACGAATGAAAAAGTAAGGGGATCTTCGGAGGAGATCGTTAGAATTTAACGTGGAAGATAAAGTTTAGTTGAAACTAACCCCACAGATTTGAAAGAAGATCTCGAGTAAGCAAGTTCATAAGGGTTTGGTGCCGAAGTACGACGAACCGTTTGAAGTGCTACATAAAGTAGGGAACGTGGCATACAAATTTTCGAGCAATTAAAGGTACACCATATTTTTCATGTTAATTTTCTCAAGTCTTATTATGAGAATGCATCAGATCCGAATAGGAATCAGGTGAAGCGGGCTCCACCGATTGTGAGGAAACAGTTCAAGGATCAAGTGGAGAAAATCCTAGATCACCGAACAATGGGTCAACATAAGGAGAACTGACGGACCAAGTTCTTGATTTAGTGGAAAGGCAAACCTGTCGCGGAAGCTACATGGGAGAAAGATACGACCTTGTGGCAATTCAAGGACCAAGTGAATGCTTACCTTCAGACTAATTCGACGAGGGCGTCGAATCCATCTGGTGGGGGTGGTTTGTTAGATCCTTAAACTTTGGAGCACTTCTCAGCGACCCTTACGGTAGGCCTTAGGAGGAAGATTAGCTGGATTCACGTATGAGGGAGGCATGTGAAAACACTAAGGCAAACATGGGCGAGTGGGATTGGACTTGGTGCGAATTTTGGTAGAGTCTCGAACCTTGTGAAGATTAACTCGACCCAAGCTAAGGACTTGGCCCAGCTCGGATGAATGGAACACGACTAGCAAACTTGTTGTAGAAAGCATTGGATCAGGCTAATTTGCTATGTAGGCTTCAGTAAGATCACACTGCATCATCAACGGATAGAAATCGTAGGAAGATCTTGGATGATGTGGCGACAACTAGGAGTTAGAATTGCTATAGAACTAAACATTTGAAAATAGTAGAGATCTTCGAGGATAAAGATGTTAGTTTCTTAATCGAATGTAAACTCTATCTTTCTGTTATCTCATCTTATCAGTTAGAGTCATATTTAGATGGAGGTGTCATCTAATTAGTCCACGTGATGTAATCTAATAAGGATAAATGTGATCTTAGCACGATCTTAGGCAGTTTAGTTTTAATGAGATTTTGAATGTAACTTGGCTTTCTAACTTGAAAGCCTATATATAGCTCATTCGAGCTTTGCTCTTCTCATTTAATCAGAGAGAGCATTCCTTGTATTCTTTTGAGGAAAAATATATAAAGGTTGATTTAACCGTATCTTTATGTTTCCTTGTTGCCTTTGTTTCTTATTGCTTTCGTAACATTGTTTCTTTAAGTGTGCGAGGTAAACACTTCGAGGGTCGTTAAAGACTGAGTCTTGCTTAAGCAGACCTAAGTGAGACTGTCGTGAAAAGGTTGTTGGCGATCAACTTTGGTGAAAGTCGAGTCCCAAAGATGACCTTTGTATCAACTAGTTTACCTACCTTATCTTCCTTGGAATGTGAATCTTGTCAGCTTGGAAAACATTCTCGACGTTCATTTCCAAAACATGTCAATAAATAGGCTACATCCCCTTTTGAGTTAGTTCAGTCAGACATTTGGGATCCTTGTCGTGTCTCTTCTATTTTGGGATTTCAATATTTTGTTACATTTATTGACGATAATTCTCGTTGCAATTGGTTATTTTTAATGAAAGCTCGTTCAAAATTATTTTCCATTTTTTAATCTTTACGTGCAAAAATCAAGACACAATTTGACACTAATATTCGTGTGTTGAGAAGTGATAATGCTCGTGAATATTTGTACATTCCTTTCACCCAATTCATGTCTTCCCAAGGAATTCTTCATCAAACCTCGTGTGCTTATACTCCACAACAAAATGGGATAGCTGAACATAAGAATAGGCATCTCATTGAAACTGCTCGTACCTTGCTTTTACACAATTGGGTTCCATCACAATATTGGGCAGATGTTGTCTTAACTGCATGCTTCTTGATTAATCACATGCCTTCGTCTAGGCTACAGATTCAGGTACCCCATTCCATCATATTTCCTGATCAACCATTATTCTCCCTTCCACCACGAGTCTTTGGCCACATGTTTCGTCCATATCTCTTCCCCTAGTTAAGATAAACTGTCAGCTAAATCCACCAAATGTATTTTCTAGGTTACTCACATCTTCAAAAAGGGTATAAGTGTTATTCTCCATCAACACATCAATGTTTGGTTTCTGCTGATGTTACATTCTTTGAATCTTTCCCATTTTACTCATAATCTCCAACAGATATCACATTTCTCAGTGAGGACCTTCCAACTCCTTCCGGTACATCTGTTCCTTATGTTGCCCCTCTTTCTAATCCTCTTTTAGAGTCTGTCCAATGTTCACCTCTCACTAAATCCTTTTCTCCTGAGAATGGTACTCTTCCACATCATATCAATGATCTTGATCTTGATGATGAGACCCTTGTAGAGGCTCCTGTTGATTCAGTTCTTCCTCTGGATTCCTCACCTGCTGCGGTTCTACCTCTTGAAGATCAGTTTCCTATTGGCATCCGCAAAGGTACACGGTCCACTCGCAACCCTCATCCTATTTATAATTTTCTTAGTTATTGTTTATCACCATTTTATGTCTACCCTCTCTTCTGTCTATGTTCCTTCTAATGTTCATGAGGCACTTAATGATCCCCGATGGCGTCAAGCCATTCCACTGTTGCCCCCAAGCCATTCCACTGTTGCTTGTCATTGGATATATATTGTCAAAGTTGGTTCGGATGGTCAAGTTGATCGACTAAAAGCACGTTTGGCAGCTAAAGGGTGCCTGGTTTGGACGGTTTAGTCATGTTGTTCAAGAGTTTGGTATGCTTCAATGTGAGTTTGATCACTCTGTCTTCTATAAATATACGTCATCAAAACAGTGCATCTATCTGATTGTTTATGTGGATGATATTGTCATTATTGGAAGTGATCAAGGTGGGATTGAACAATTGAAGACACATCTGTTTTGTCATTTTCAGACAAAAGATTTGGGTTTACTCCGATATTTTCTTGGCATAGAAGTTGCTCAGTCCAAATCTGGTATTGTACTCTCTCAAAGAAAGTATGCATTAGATATTCTAGAAGAAACAGGGATGTCAGACTATAGACCAATAGACTCTCATATGGATCCTAATTCAAAGCTTTTACTTGATTAGGGGGAGCCACTTGCTGATCCTAGCCGCTATCAAAGATTGGTAGGAAAACTTAATTATCTCACCATCACACGACCTGATATTTCTTTCTCGGTTAGTGTTGTTAGTCAATTCCTACAAGCTCCATCTGATAGTCATTGGGATGCAGTTATTCGAATTTTGAGGTATATTAAGGGTGCACCAAGAAAAACATTATTATATGAAAATCGAGGTCATTCACAAATTATTGGATACTCTAATGCTGATTGGGCAAGTTATCCATCTGATAGGCGTTCTACTTCAGGCCTGTGTGTTCTGTTGGAGGGAATCTTGTATCTTGGAAAAGTAAGAAGCAAGATGTTGTTGCCAAGTCGATTGCAGAAGCAGAATATCGTACAATGGCTCTAGCAACTTGTGAGCTTATTTGGTTAAAGCAATTAGTTCAAGAGTTAAAATTTGCAGAAGTGTCACAAATGAAGTTATTGTGTGATAATCAAGTTGCTCTCCATATTGCTTCTAACCCAGTATTTCGTGAAAGGACCAAACACATAGAAGTTGATTGTCACTTTATCCGAGAGAAAGTTGTCTAGTTGTATCACTACTAGTCATGTCAGTTCAACCAATCAACTAGCAAATATCTTGACCAAATCTCTCAGAGGTTCTCGTATTGAATTTATATGTAACAAGCTTGGTGCATATGATTTATATTCTCAAGCTTGAGGGGGAGTGTTAAGTTATATATAGCTGTATAGTGATAAAATAGGAAGGTGTTTACTATTATTGATTGTATTTCCTATTCTAGGGTTAGACATCAACTATATAAACATGTATTTTCAATGTATAGAAAATATGAATAACAGATTTCTCTGAGTTTCACACACATTAAGCGGGGGACTGCAAAGTAGCAAATACATGACATAATTCCTCAAACTCACACGGCTGCTTTAACTATGATCAATACCTGTGAAAGTTTCCAAGTAGCCAGCTATACGCACGCATGAATTTTATTCTAAATTCCAAAGAAATTAGATTGACAAACTAGTAATCAATGAGCAATTAAAACACGCGAGCTTTCTCTCTATAGCAATCATATTTACTTCATAAGACTTCTCTTTAATAGATCTCCATTCAAAATTTTGAGTCTTCATATGCAACTCAACAATTACTAATCCTGCAGGAACATCAACTTCAGCTATACATAAGAAACAGAATACTGAAAATCACCTAATTTTCTCCATATCCTTTGGTGCATTTAGGTTCTCCATGTAGCCTGGGTCAACATGAAGAGTGTAATCGGGACCAAAGTACTCATAGTACTCATTGTAAGGCAGTTTATTATCAGGTTCTACTCCAACTGCAACTGCTGCCTGTGACACAGTAACATAAGTACTCGTCACCAGCTATAAGAGACGTTAGGTTGACAATATACAATGAGAAAGGAAGAAAGAGACCTCGTAGCACCAACAACGCGCAACATTCCGGATGGTATAGCCACCACCACCCAAGACCATCAAAGGAACATTGAAAGATCTTAGAAAACGAAGACAATCTGCATGGCCCTTCACAGACAAGTTGAAGCACCCTAACCTATCACCAGACAACGAATCTGCCCCACATTGAAGAACTACTGCATCAGGTTGGTAGACCTCCATAACTCTTTGGATGATTGGTCGAAATAGACCACGGAAAGTTTCATCATCCAGTCCATCATTCAACGGAATATTCAAAGCATAGTTCTTCCCAGGACCAGCCCCAATGTCTTTAATGTGGCCTGACCCTGGAAAGAATTCTCCATACTTATGAAAAGACACGGTCATAACTCTGTCAGTTGTGTAGAAAGCCTCTTCAACCCCATCTCCATGGTGAACATCAATGTCTACATACAGTACTCTCTGCCCAACAAGAATAAAGTAAATGCCAATCATGCGAAACACTAACTTCAATAAGCACCAATATAAGCAAAAATAGTTAAAACGGCATTACCTTGTGAACCTTGAGCAACTCCAAAATGCCAAGAACAATATCATTAACATAACAAAACCCAGAAGCCTCGCTCTTCTTAGCATGGTGCAATCCACCAGCCCAGTTCAAAGCAATATCAGCATAACCCAGATTGAGTTTAACGGCGGCACCAATAGAGCCACCAGCAGAGGCCTGACAAAACCCAAAAAGTCCATCAAAAACCGGACAATCCTCACCGACGTTGAACTTTCTTAGATTCCTATTGAAGGACGGGTCCAAGACAGAGGTAGGAGTGACAGAGGACAGGAACTGAACGTAGTCCTCAGAGTGAAACCTGCGGATGTCTGTGGCGTCGGCAGGGAAGGGCCGGTTAATCTCCATCCGACGGTGGAGGCCGTAGTGGACGATCAAGTTGTGGGCCATACGGATTCGGTGGGGCTTCATTGGATGGCCTTGTCCGTAGTAGTAGTCGCCGATCGACGGTTCGTAGAAGTAAGTGACTCGTCGCTTGGTGGCGTCTGTTCCCGTCGACGGGAGAGACGCGCCTTCATGCGCGTCGCCCATGTCTCCCCCTTTTCTCAAAAATCGAAGTGAGCGAACGTTAAGTCAGAACTTGAGCTCTGAGAATGGCTAAATCACAGTTTTAGACCCTTTAATAACAACCAACAGGAGCCTGAACATTGAAAGTCTTAAGAGAAAAGGGCCTCCAAAATGTACAAATTAACGTTCTGGCTCTTAATAGAGCCTCTCATGTTACAAGAGATTTCTTCTAAGCCCAAAGTAGATTCGAGGGCTTGAGCCTAAATAATAATGAGAGGTTGGGTTCCTTTTTTTCCATTTAAAA
>JAOQMR010000007.1:19341009-19362770 GCA_027563865.1 Erythroxylum pelleterianum
ACCCCCTTTTAATTAATTGCATTCGTTCTTTGGCATTTGAATAGAATCAATTTATTTCATTCTCTGTGGATCGACCCAATTTACCACTGTGCGCAATTTACATTGTTATTCTAATCTTGAGGAAATTTCATACATTCCTCCTCTTCAATATCGTTATGTAAAAATGTGTTATATATATCCATTTGATGTAATTCCTGTTATTTTGTTGCTGCCATAGCCAAAAATATCCAGAAGATAACCATCTTAATAACTGGAGTAAATTTTTTAAGTATTTATCAACTCCCACAACTTGATGGTTGCCAAAAATCACCAAACGAGCTTTAAATCATTTCATAAAACGGTCTTAATTATATTTTTTTAAGGGATAACATATTCAAAATTGTTTAACCTTTTAAAAAAAATTTAATTCAATGCCCAAGTTTTTAAAATTGTCAATTGAGTGACCAACCTTTTAAAACCTTAATAATTCAATTTAAAAGATTATTTTTGATGATATGACATGCCTTCTAAAGGTCATATGGATATCCATCTATTGATCATATTAACAAAAGCAAACGTTTTGGATTGAATTGTTAAGGTTTTAAAAGATTAATCACTTAATTAAAAATGTAAAACTTTGGGCATTAAATTGAAAAAAATTCTAATTTTTTGGTAATTTAAGTATGCTTATCCCTTCATTTTATGCACCCACTTATAGCTAAGTGCTTTCTTCCATAAAGGTAAAGGTTTCACCACACACGTCCCATCATCTTCAAGCGCTTGAATTTCATGTTTCATTATGTCCTTAACTTCCTCAGTGACAGATATGGGCTCAAGATCTGAAATAATGGCTGGAAGAAAATTTTGACATCAGAAAGAAAATTTGTTATAACTCATATAACTTAGGGATGCATCAGAGCAAATGAACTAGTGGAGGGGTTCAAACGGATTGTATTAGTGATATAATTATGTAGGAAAATGAACGACTATTTAACTAAATGTTCATGGCCCAGTTGAGACTCGTCATGCTACTCCTCAACAATCTACATATCCTGAGTTGCCATTTCTTCCTCTTGAGTCCCTTCACCTTCATCATATTCACCCCCTAACTTTAGCAGTCCTATTCTCTTCGTGATCGGTAACATCTCTAACCTTTTCCCTCATATCATCTACATTTGCATTCCTCATATCACTCCAAACTCTCTCAAGATCGTGATCATTTATTCCCTCAATAAAATCACTTCTTATATATAGGAGTCTTACTATAGCTGGGATCATCTTAGGCAAATGAAAATTTAGTCTTAAAGAAATCAATATCTTGTGAAACAAAATATTCCCTTTTTTAAATCATATAATTTCCAACATTTTTTCCGTAAGGATAATCATCAAAGACATAGCTATGGCTTCGACTTATAAATTTAGTCCCTTTCTTGCCCTGATTGTGTGCATAACATAAAAGAACCAAATACCAACAAATGCTCATAAGAGGGCAGTTACTTATTCAAATAATAAAGCCCATCCTTTCATAAGTTTTGTTCATTCGCACCAATCAACATCTTCAAAATACGATCATGTATAACATATCAATTATTATGAATTGGACAATATGGTTTGACTGGTTGGTCAACTATGATGCAAAAATTAAATTGTAATTTAATAGAGGAAAATAAAAGACATTTTCAACCTTCAACTTTCCATCAAGTATCATTTATCCTTCCTTAATTGTAGTAGTATATTGCTCATCAGGTAGTCCAATAAGACATTCCGACATCAATTCATATAGGCTCTCCTAACTCCCGGGGTCATATGATTTAAGACTTCTGCAGCAATGATCCCAGGAATATCTTTATGTTTCTTAGTCATTCTCTTGTGTTAAAGTTTGTAAGATTGGACCCAAATAAACTGAGCACATATAATCTTAAATAAGGTTCCATCCTAAAATCAACAAGTGATAGAAGGAGTAAAAGGTCATATATTCTTTCCATGTAGAACAAACTCCCACTTATATTTCAACATGTCCCCTTCACATGTGGGTTAATTTAAGGCCCAACATGTGACACAGTCTATCGCGTCAAGGTGGTGATGGCTAACTCAAGAGTAACCTGCTCTGATACCATGTTATAAGATTGAGCCCAAATAAATTGTGCACATACAATCTCAAATAAGGTTCCATCCTAAAACCAATTGGTGATAGGAGGAATAACTCATTAGACTTATATGCATGCTCAAGGCCATATATTCTTTCCATATAGGAGAAACTTCTACTTATATTTCAACATATTGTCAGTACTAGGCTTATAATTATTCATTATTTGAAATAATGTTTGCCGCTAGTAATTAGACAGGCATTTGCATGTACTATACCACTTTGTTATTGACCTACACTATTACCAGGATGTTGTTGTCCTCTCCCATAATCTTCAACTCTTCCTTTTCCTCGAGTATGGTCCTCCCACAAGTCAGGATACCCTATTAGTTGAACAATTTGCGACATCATAACCCGCTTAGTTGCAATTTGAGCAGAAAAATGTTTTGTCCTTCACCTCACCGCATCCCTTCATCTTAATGCCAACTTAAACAAGAAGTCCCATTGGCTTCCCTTATTCTTCTTTAGTGTGGTTGATGATCCACATCCTTTCCTCTTGAACCAAGGTCACCTTGTTCATCGTAAGTAATAGATCCATAGTAAGCAAGTTGGATCCATAGCAAGTAAGCAAGTTGGATCGAATGGTGCCACAGGCCACATCGTCCAACCTTATAAAAACTTGATGCATTCTTTTCTCTTCCCAATGCTTCTATAATTGTGCTCCAATATCACACTGACATCCCGCACACCTATATATCAGAATTTGCTTATAATTCACCAACTCCTCTTGTAGGGCTTTCATCTTACCATAGTAAGCAAATATAGACAAGCCACACTACTTACACTTGGCCAAATCAAATTTTAATTAATGAGTATAAGGTCCGTTCATAATGAAAAATCATTTTTTGATATCTTGACAAAGATCTTTTGCATTCTCTATATACGATATGTTTAAACGCAAATTAAGTTCAATAATATTTAGAAACCATGACCCCAATATGGCTAAAAACAATCCACCAATCCTCTAACTTAGAGGACTCTTCTTTTGGTTGTTCAATGGTTCCATCTATGAAACTATTTTCTTCAATCACACAATGGAGTTCTTTCAGCATGAGCCCATTCCTCATAGTTCTCCCCTCATAATTATACTTATACGTCCTAAGATTGTCATTTTGATTCAAATCATAAGTAGAGTTCATCTTCTTCAAAAAAAAATTCTTTTCTTATTCTTGGTCGCTTGCCATGGCTGATGCCATACAAGATCTTTGGATAAATTTAAAATCTTCTTCTACCATTAGAAATAATCAAAAAATATTGAAAGCTTTTTTAAATTATTTTTTCTAAAAAATTACATTAAAATAATGATCGTGGCTTCTATTATTATAAAACAAAAGGTAATTGACAGTTAAATTAGAGACCCATTTGCACAAAGTCCATAACTTAGGTCAGGTTGTGGTTGAAAAAAGCATGGTGCTGGTAGGGAAATTATGTAAGGGAGAAAATTTGAAATTCATTCTTTTCTTCTAAACATTGGGACAACCAAACCCTTTCCTAATGTTTTATATGTTTTGGGTAAAATTTAAAAAAAAACTTATTTTTGGCTCTTCTTTATTTTACGAATTTCAAGAGTAGACTATCCTAAAGACCCAAAGGAGAACGAGCTAATCATTTAGGGGAGGGAAATAAATGGTCTTCTGATGCTTTACTTTCACTATCATTTTGTGATCATCATCGATCTCTTGAAAAGGAAGTCTCGTCGTTGGATGATTAAGACAACCAGGAAAAGCACTGTGCCATTAACAGGCAAATATATACAATACCTGTAAGTTTTAGTATTCCAGCTTGGGAGTTTTCAGGTGCTGTTTGTGAGTGAATTTATTCTTCATTGGACTTCATACATATGCCTATGAAGCGTCCCATCAAACGTAGCGTGTATTATGTCAGTCCACTTTCACGAACTATTTATTACAAATACAATTCGTTTTACCGTACGATCTTTAAGTCAAAGTGAAGCATAAGATACAACTACTTAATCTAATTGCATGATATAAACACAGATATATTAATTGGATTTTAAGGGTTAATTATTTTTAATGTGAAGAGTTTGACTTTTAGGACAAACCAAATTGACAGGAATTAAAGTGCATGCAGATGCAGTGGCGTATACATCTTACTCTCATTAAAGCGGACATTGGACATTTATGGATATGATGATGGATTAGATATGTTTCTTGATTACCCAACAACAGCCTAGTTGTGCGGACACGACTTAATTAAGGGGCCATTCCATCACTGTACTTCTCACGCTAACCCTTCAAATTAATGGCAATTCAAAGTACTATACCTCTACCGACATGAGTACTGATCTCAAGATGAAGATGAAGGTCACCCTTATAGTACATATTTTCTTCATCTCCGAGAAGCTCTTAAATGCACAATCACTTGTTCTAAATAAATTACTTAAATAATTAACAATTTAAATTTAAATAACATGAATTTATCAATTCTAACAATTAGAAATACTTCACGAATCCTTATCAAATTTTGAATTAAAAAATTTCTAACACTTGATTATACCTAACAAGTTCTTAAAAAAATCATGTGGAATTACAAATTGGTCTGTACATCATCATCATCATCATCACACTTAGTCCGAAGTTCCGCGGTGAAATGGGGTCTGGAGAGGTTTGATAGTACGCAGTCTTACCCCTACATAATAGAGAGGCTATTTTCGGGCGACCCACATGTAGATGTGACAAGAAAATAGTAATGCAGGTTAAAAGAATAAGTAAAAATGGCATGTAAAATATTTAAGTAAATAAAATTACAATAAATACATAAGGATAATAATAACAATAATAATAAAAAAATTACTACTAATAAGAAACTCGATACTAATAATAATAATAATTAAAAAACATTAATGAAAAATGCCACCCGAAGGATGCCTTTACTGGTAAGGCATGAGTAAGAAGAGTATATAACCTTCACGAGAAAAAGGGGCACGAAGATTGGCAGAAATTTGGTGCTCTTTCAGCATCATCTTCATCATTTGTGTCTAACTTTTTAGTGCTCGCTGCTCTACTATCATTGTGAAAAACATAAAATAAAAAAGGCAACAACTTGGATGCCTTGTGAATCCATACAGATGATTTATATCCATTTTAGAATCCTTTTGATCACAGCAAATGACTCAATCGGCAAAATAAGAAACTTCAGTCACAAACCCAGCCATGTAAAAGAAACAAAGACCAAACATGGGAATCAAATTTTGAAAATTAGATTATGTTATATAATAAAAATAATTATTATAACATAATCTAATTTTCACAAATATTTAAAATGTTAGTTATATTATGATTTTTATTAAAATAATTTAATAGAAAATTTTTATTTCCCTTAAAGTATTTTTAAAATAAATAAATTATTAAAAGGAATTACATCATTTAATATTTTCAAATCCCTCGCTTTTTAATTTGCTTAAATTTTCTAGAAAAAGTATATTATTTCTTTTTGTTACGTGGAGAAGACTTTCTCAGTATATTATTACTTTGATATATATGAGAAATTGCCATTTCTAATATCGTCAGCTTGACGTGGTTAAATTTCCAAGTACGATCTGTCGCTTGCCTCTACTCTTTTTGATGTCGACTGATACTGAAACTTAATATAAAATCCCTCAGGGTCCCATTAAGCGTCATCCGACGTCAGATTTTCGTCCAGGTCCTATTGCATTCGCACCATATTCCCGACAGAGCTAATATGGGTTTAATTTGCTGTTTGATTCTTGAAGAAGATAAGAAGTATAATAAATCATTACAAGTCCCGACTCCATACAAATTTATGTCCATATATATTAAAATCATATGATAACATATATATATGCTGCCATGGTGGCGGAGCCACGATGCCCCCCAAAAATATCCCTAGTTGCTTTAAAAAATACCCCACAAAAAAATTTTATTTTAAGTTTTACACCCACAAAAAACTTTTTTTGCCCCACAAAATTTTTATTTTAAAATTTGCCCCCAAAAAAATTTTTTTTTTGCCCCCACTCAGAAATTTTTCTGGATCCGCCCCTCCCACGGTTATGGTCAAGCTTGTTTTTCAATTTCTTAAACACGAACTATTTTACCAACTATTATATATACATTTAAAATTCATTCTTTATTATTTATAAATGTCATGTATGTAAGAAGTCTGATAAATGACCGTTTCATCACAATAGCTTAAGTTGTTGTGTAAATGAGATCAACTTAATTGGTTTTATATATTTACTAATACATCCCCTCAAGTGAAAGCCATTTGAGCTTGAAACTTGCACAGGTTCACCCTATCTTGTGCTGAATAATAAGTGGGTAGTAGGATTTAAACTCACGACTACTTAATCACAAAGGCTCTGATACTATACTAAATGACTATTTCACCACAATAACTTAAGGGGCTGTTTGTTTCTGTTTTTTTTTTTCATTTTTGTTGTCGTTTTTGTAAAAAGAAAAACAAGTAAGTAAAACGTGTTTGGCTTATTCTGTTGCGATTTTTTGTTTCTGAAAATAAAAAGACCATAACGGTTTTGCAGAAACCAGAAAACATCGTTTCTCTGAATTTTGACAACATGTTTTCTTTGTCAAAATTGTAATATATTGGAAATGTACATTGTTACTCTTTGAAAAATGAAATGGGAATGTCAAAATCATTCATTGGAATGTTTCTCACGGTTGCTATGTTTAAAGTGTGAAACTATAACTCGAACTTGCTAATAATGAAGCAAATAATCAAACTCTTGTTCCCCAAGGAATGTTTCTTACGGTTTTTATGTTTAAAGTGTGAAACTATAACTTGAACTTGCTAGTCTTTGTGTTAAGATGCATTTGGTTGGTTTGAAAGGCACTGATCAAGTTGAAAAGAAAAACATAAAATGGTTTGGTATTGTCTAGTCTGCTTTTCATTACTTTTTGACTATTTTATACCGTCGCAAAAGTCTTGAAAAGACCGTAAGGACTATTTGAAAATAGAAAGTGTGTTTGCGTAACGTCTGCTAAAACAACTGAAAATGCCATGGAATTTCTCATCTGAACAAAACTCGATGTTTGGCCAGGCATGAGTCTCTTTACTAGTTTCGACCTGCAATGATATAAACGTGGGCGTCAACTTCTTGTACGTCGTGTGAATACATTTTTTGAAACATTTTCAGCTGTTTTCGTAGATGGAGATACATTTTTCAGAGTCAAAATCCAAGTATAGTATTCTTGTTGAATTCTATGATAGTGAAGTAAATGAAGTGAGCTATAATAATCCTGCAATTTCGAAAAAATGTTAGCCAGATTCAACCGGTAAAATGTTTGAATTAGATCATGCTATTTTAAATTTTAATATTCCAATGAATTGATTTGATTTTGGATCCACTTTTGTTAGCTCTGCTCCTCTTCTTAAGACTCTTTTAGCACGAAGCTCGAAGAAAAAATATGTTAGACGGATTCAACTGGGTAAAATGTTTGAATTAGATTGTGCTACTTTAAAATTCAATAGTTCAAGAAATTGATTTACTTTTAGATACGCTTTTGTTTGCTCCGCTCTTCTTCTTCAGACACTTTTGGCACGAAGCTAGAAGAAAAAATATTCTAGATGAGCTCAACTGGGTAAAATGTTTGAATTAGATTGTGCTACTCTAATATTCAATAGTCCAAGGGATTGATTTGCTTTTGGATACGCTTTTGTTTGCTCTGCTATTCTTCTTAAGACACTTTTGACATGAAATTCAAAGAAAAAAATATGTCAGACGAGCTCAACTAGTTAAAATATTTGAATTAGATCGTGCTACTTTAAAATTCAATAGTCCAAGGGATTGATTTGCTTTTGGATACCTTTCGTTTGCTTTGCTCTTCTTCTTCAAACACTTTCACCACGAAGCTCGAACCTTATTAAGAGACATTTTTGTTGATATTAATTCAAATTTAGATACTAGAGTAAAATTTGACAAGTGGTATGGTACAACAATGACACAATTAATATATTTTGTAATTGTGATTGACTAGGGTGAAAAAATCCACTTTGATATATTTGCCAAAGGGGTTACTTAACTTTGGTCATGATTAATATACTTTGTAACTGTAATTGTTAATATATGATTAGTTAAAGATAAAAATATGTTATGTCTATTAATACCAGTTAAATTGGTTTCATTAATTGCTTCTTAACCTTTATTTAATTAGTTATTTATAATTACTTTGTCAAATAAACATATTTGAAATATATGGTTTAGATATTATTTTGAGCATTGGTGGTTGGATTCCAATTGTAACTCCGAATTTCAACTAATATAATAATTGTGATAAGATGATAGTGAAAATGTGTTTTACCTATTAATATTAGTTAAATCAAATTTCTCACTTAATTTTATGTTAATGGCTTGTTAAATATATTTATTTGAAGTGTGTAATTATTGTACATACTCCATAGTTTATCTATTCTCTGTCTAATGACAATAATTGCATATTCTTTTTTCAGAAAAAGATAATAATATAAATTAATTAATAACTATTGAAGGTTTAATTAATCTATTCAGAACTTAATTAATTATAAGATAAATGCTTTTTTATATGCAAAGTCAAAGTTAAACAATAATTTTGTTTTATTGAATTTGGTTTGATTTCATTTATGTTTTTTACGATTTTAATTTTAACTTTTTGATTTTTAGCAAAAATATTAGATTGTTAATATTAATATAGTTACATTTTTATTACTGACAATAGTTAAATATTAATTAAAATTTGGAGATAAATTAATTAAGTAAATAATTTTATTTTAATCTCTTTTGCAGCAAAAAGTACACATTTGTAAAAACAAAATAGATTAATATTTATTTCTTTGTATTTTAATCAGTGAAACTAACCTCATTGTCTAGAATTAAGAATCTAACATTTTAAAATTATTCCAAAGTAAATCTTTTAAAATTTTAAATTTATGTAGTTTAAAAAAATTTAATATTCATTTATTTATTAAATTATAATAGTCATAATTATTAAGTAATTAATGTAAATAATTAAATAGTGTATATTAAGTTAATGCTAAATCATATTATGAAAGTAGATGAAAACATAAAATAATTACTAATTTTATGATTTTCATATTCAAAAAATTGAAAAATCAAAATCGAAACCACAAACTCAACTAAATAAAATTAATTTTACAATAAAAACTAAAAATTGTAATAAAAACAAAGAAGCTCTTATCTTGTTAGAGTGTCCCATATTGCCTAGATATGAAAATGTTAAAGGGTTTATAAGTGGTAAGGGTCAACTATCCAAACAACTAGTTCTAGTTATTTGGACAATGGTTGACCCAAGTCCAATTCTTGTTAATAGACTTTACACTCTGCCCATATTAAAAAATTCAATATGGTATCAGAGCAAGTTTAGTCCGGATTATTGATTTCTCGGTTGTCCGTTTGAATGTCCAGTCCCAGCGGTTCGGTTCGATTACCACTGCATATATTTTAAGTGACAACTGGATGTCCAACCCTAGTTGCACTCGAGGGTCCAGCCCAGTTGTCACTTGAGGGGGAGTATTAGAGTGTCCCTTTGCCAATATGTCTATCAGATGTCCAATCCTGCTCTGGACTGAAGAGGGTGTGTCAGGAATCCCACATCGAACAATTATGAGAGTATTCAATAATTTATAATAGTGTGCAAACTTCCTCCTTTTGAGCTAGCTTTTGAGGGTGAGTTAGGCTTTTCTAACATATCTAACACCAATATCATCTAACAGTACTATTCTAGTATTTTTATCACCCTCGTAAGAATGAAAACTTGCCATTTATGGTTCTAAGTTTTATTATTGATTTAAAAAAAATTCTTTTAACATTTCAAAATAGAATGTTGGGTTTCAAATATACAAAGTACATGGAGCCCACATTAAATGATACCATAGTGTCGGCTATACTTATTGTCTCATATTTCTAAATCATTACCAAGTAAAAAACATTTCCCATTTATGGTTTTCCCGTTCTACAAAGTACCTGGCAAGCAAAGGGTAATAAAAAGCAAGCCTATAAGGATGATGGAAACTTCCTACAAGAACCTATCCTAGTGAAGAAAAATGGAAATGTCTGAAAGACTTGTTGTCAACTCAGATACGATCGACTGTCTAGTCATCTCATGCCTGCCAAAGGATGTTGACTGATCATAGTATTAATTAATTTTCATTAAAATTTAAATACATTACTATTATCATCTAATTCATAAAATAACCATAATAGTGGCACAATTAATGCAATAAAATAATGGTTTATTCAATTGGAAATTTATAAAAATGTCAACATTAAAAGTTAAAATAAATATTTAAATGTTAAAGACTTATATGAATTTTTAGGAATAAATTCATTTTATCTTTTTTTTTTCTTGTGAACCTTTCTACTCACCAAGAAATTAAGATTGAAATGAGGATAGTTAAATTTTTACTTATGTTTTTTAGTTACAGTTTTTTTCGATAGTTAAAATTTTACTTATGTTTTTTAGTTACAATTTTTTTCTTATTACTACCGATGATAATTACATATTAGATAAAATTTAAAGATAAGTTATTTTTAGTTAATTAAATTTATTTTAATCTCTTATATAATATTTATTAATAAATTATCAATAACATTATTTTATTTTATTAAAATAAATAATTATAAATATATTCTAATTATTAAATCAAAATTTACTTGAAATTTATATATTTTTGAAGATATTTTAAATTTAATTATATTTACTAATAAATATTAAATTATTAATATTAAATTAAGTTATCCATAATTTTATTGATAATTAATATATTAAACAACTAAATAATATATATTTAGTTGATAGTAAATCAGAAATACAAAAACACAAAATAAAAATTATTTTTGTTATTCTCACACATTTTGAAAACTGAAAGAAACCAAAAATTTAAAACTCAAATGAATAATTTTTATTAAAATAAAAATAAAACTAAAACTAAAACTAAAAATACAAATGAAAGCAAACAAACCCTCCTAAAAGTGTAAAGACATCAATTAAAATTAAGACTCTCTATCTCCTTCCTTGAACTAAATAGTTTTGTCTTCTTTAAATGTTTAGGTTCGTGTTTGAATCTAGCTGTCAATGTAAAGAATATTGGTAAGAAGATGAGGATAAACGTTTATGGTTAAAATGAGTATGTGCAGTATCAGTTACGCTTACAGGGCTTGATTTAATGTGGAAGTACAGTCCAGGAATAACGAAGTATTATGGTTACAAGACATAAACAAGCAACTGTGTGTTGCTCTCGTTTAATACAACTTTACAAGCAAAATTTCTAGAGTTAGAGATATCTTCAAAACCAATCCAGTCCTATGCAAAAGCAGTACCAGATTGGCGTAAAACCCACTTGATTGCTTCACCTTCCTCACCCCTTCTCTCTCATCTCTCTCTCTAGCTTGATTCCTAAGTATGGTTTAGTCCTCTTCTCTTGATCGTGTTTCTACTATGTACACACTTGTTCTTTCTATATAGCTTTCCGTGTTCATATCAGTCTTCTTCGTAGTGGGCTGTTCAAGTTTTTGAATTCATATATAGCAGTCTCTGCTCACTGTAATAGTTGAAAGAAAATGGGACGACACTCATGCTGTGTGAAGCAGAAACTAAGGAAAGGTCTATGGTCCCCTGAAGAAGATGAAAAGCTTTACAATTACATAACTAGATTTGGGGTTGGTTGCTGGAGTGCTGTTCCTAAGTTAGCTGGTATAGTTTAATTTAGTAGCAAATTGGCATTCTCTAATTTCTTTCCTGGGATAATAAAGTTTCAATCTTCAGTATTGAAAGGCGTTGATCACGTTGCTGTTGTTTGATTCTTGCAGGTTTACAAAGGTGTGGAAAGAGTTGCAGGTTGAGATGGATAAATTACTTGAGACCTGACCTGAAGAGAGGAATGTTTTCCCAACAAGAGGAAGATCGTATAATCAGTCTTCATCAAGTTTTGGGTAACAGGTAAAATTTTGATTTCAACCAGACAATTCTTGCGCACTAAAAACGTAAATAGGTGATTAAACATCTTTTGAACTTGAACCGCAGGTGGGCTCAAATTGCATCACAATTGCCAGGAAGAACAGATAATGAGATTAAGAACTTCTGGAACTCAAGTTTGAAGAAGAAACTAATGAAGTATGGAATCGACCCAGCAACCCACAAGCCCCTGAACCAAGTAGAAGTGAAAAAAGAACACAACTCTACAGACGACGAATCTTTGAAACTACCACAATCAAAAGGATTGCCATTCATATCAAGTTTCCCGGAGATAGAACCTGCATATTTTGGCGACGACACAAATTGCTATAGGAGTGGATTATCAGAAGTACCAAAAGACCAATTCATAACTGGACAAGCTTGCGATCCTTTGTCTTACTTTGAATTGCCAACCGGTTTAGACCCTGTTGGATTACATCCGAGTTTTTCAAGTCAGGCAACTCTTACATCTTTTGATCAAAGTCAAATTGAAACAAGTTCGAACTTTGCATTTACTTCAATACCAAGCTTAACAAGTTCTCATCATGGGAATATAAGCGGGACAGATTTCTCAAAAAACTCGGCTTCCAGGATGAGTTCTATGTTCTTAAATGATGCAAAGGAAAGCTCCAGTAACAGCTCAAACATCAGCAATTACATAGGATATCAGATGAACAATATCTTGGAGAATGCGGTTTTCTCGTCGGATGCCAACAAGTTAGAGTCGATATTTCAGTTTCATGTCAATGGGATCAAGACCGAAGAATGGAAGCCAACTTCATGGCACGAAGGACAGCTTCAAATTGACAATACAACAGTTTTTAACAGCTATCAGTTGACATCGCTATCAGGAGATCCAACAGCAGAAAATCTTAATGTCTTCCATCAGATATGAACTGTAACATCCATTCTTTCACCATTTTCTCTTGAACTTTCTCATTATCCAATCACAAACTAGATGCTGGTAGTACGGAAATGTTTGAGGTCTTTTTTACCCTTTTCTATCTACAAGATTCAGAAAGAAAAAAAGAGACGCTAAAGTACTGATCTTTAATTCCTTGAGTTTTAATTGTACTGTTCTTTTTACTTCATTTTCTTGTTTTTTATTTTTTGTCTCGTACTTGTTTCATGTGATGATAATATGATGTAATCATTACAATTTCAAGAGTTAAACTAATTCTTGTTGCCTTAATTGACCATCTCTCAGAAATTTCCAACTAAATATCATTTTCATTAGTTGTCATATAAGTATATCCTGACACAACTTTTCTTGCTCATGTTAACGAAGTACCATTCATTGGTAGGGAAAAAGAAAAAAAGTACACAGAAAACCTACAGAATTCCAGTCTTTTCAGGTGGAAGCATTTTGCAAGAGTCAGACCCAGAAGAATACTTTATACAGAAACATTATTAGTTTAAATCTAATGAACTGAACAGATGGGATTGGGGTAGGGTTTTCATTTCTAAAATTTTTAATTTGGGTGGCAAAGACTGAGAGTAAGAGTAATTAACAAGATTATCTTAGGACCAGTAATCATATCCAAGATACTTATTTCCTGCTTGATGAAATGACACATATAGCTGCTATTTCCAGGACCCTCCATGCATTGAGTGAGTCCCTCCCAGGAGCCTAAAATCGACTGCCTGGCTGTTATGTCCCCAGTTGAATCTCCATTATTGGAGTGAGAAAGAGAAAGGGAGAGGTAAGGTCAAGCACCCCAACTACAACTAACAGTAAAAGCTTGAATAGGGTTCAATCATCTTTGGTTCTCGTGCTTTTGTGGATGTGATGAAGAGAACTCCAGCTATCACCACCAGAAGCCCTCAGGAGTCAGGCTCCATATTATTTTGTCATTAACAATAAGAAAAAAAAGAAAGAAGCTTGTTCTTCGTGAAATTTTCATGCCTCTTATGCCTATATCTCCACGTATCAGAAACTGCAGTTAATCTTTTGTACGTTAAGAACATGTATATGTGCAAAAAAGATATCTAAACAATAAAAAAGCATAATATGCAGGAAGCACAATAATAAGCGGTATCCTTATATTTTACATGGAGGAAAATTTCGGTTGGTCAAGATTTATAATGAGAAACCTTTTTGTAAGATATACTGACACAAAACAAGTATACGTTAGCTCCAGAAAGCTAGGAAAAATGAGCTTGGGACCAACTAATTAGGTGCTGTAACTGCTCGTAATGTATTTTGTTTTCAACAGAAATGGAGCCAATCTTTTCAAAGTTCAAACTATCAGACATCTGAAGCTCAACAGATGTGGTCCTAAATTGCTTGGTACTAGAACAATACCTTGAGGGTCACTATCAGGATTGGTTAAGGAGGCATGTTTTGTCTGAAAGTCACCTGGGACGTAGCTAACTGTACATTATGCTTAGGGATTGAAAGTTGACATGGCAATTCAACTGCCATTTGCACTGATCTTGTCTAATAAAAAACTAAATTTATATTAAATTCCAATGATCTAGTAAAACTAAACTAATGATCTTTGATCCTATACTTTCTTTTTATACTGACCGTGTGCAAGATAGACACGGAAGGTAATGCCGACAATTATATATAAAACTAAACATTTAAAACACGTTTTTAGTGAAATGAAAAGGATACAGTAGAAGGTAGAGCTGAAGGCAGTGAAATCGAAGAAGTACAAAGTTAACAAATGGCCCTTTTTCTAGTGTCTGATGATGAACTATAGGTGCTTCTTTTCATGGTCAAATAACGGTATCCGACAGTATGCTTCATCCAATGATAGCTCATTGAAAAATCCATCAAAAGAACATTTCAGTGCACCTTACCGACAAGACGGCAGGTTTTATTAATGTGTTATTTAACCAAGATGTCAAAGTCAACACCATGAGTATTGTTCATGAATCTAGTAATTATAACTCAAGGTTATGATGAAGATGAAATCAATGGATGAGAATCTGCTTTATGTCGGCAATCAATGGAAATCCTGAGGCAAAATCCTGAAAGCAGTATCCGAGAGGGAAAAAGGGTTCACTGCTCTTTGACTAGAGCTTCGCATAAATCCCGAGATAAAAATATTGGAAACAATCTCGAACGAGAAAAAGGGTTTGCTTCACATTCTTTTACGTGGAAATTCAGTTCAGGCTCACTTGGATTCATTATGCATGCTGGTGGATCGGCTTTGCCACCAAGAAAAGAGAAAAAAAAAGGAGAAGAAAGGTTATGGTAAAGGGAAGGAAGTAGGAGTCCAGATCTCCTGTCCAATATTACGGTTTCTTATTGTGTCCAATAAATCTCAGTCATTTAGTTATGTGGTGCCCGCATGGGATCTACGTGGGTCCCACAAAATAAATGACTGAGATTCCATGAGACAGAATAAGACAAAGTAAAACTGGACAGAAGATCTGATTTCAGGAAGTAGATGTCAAGCACTCATGGTTTTGGTAATCTAATTTGACATTGTAAAATGGTGATCAGGATTTGAAATTCATGCGATTTGTATCTTCTTCTTTTCTTTTTTTTTTTGTAATGGTTGCAATTTATAATTATTAATTCAATAAATTAAAATTAAGTTTTGAGTTTAAATCATTAGATATTAATAATTTCAAAGCATATCTTAAAATAAAAACTTGTAAATATAATCTTTCAAATATTAGAATCATGTATCTAACAATTCATAAATTATGTATTTTAAAAATATTATTTGACCAGGCTTCAAAAAAAAATATTTGACCAACTGTAATTTAGAATTAAGTTACAAACAATACTATTAAATTCAACATGCACTTTTGATTAATCATATTTAAAAATCTTTTAAAAGACTTGCAGTACCGAGATTCCGACCCTCAAACTTCCAGATGTGGAAGGTCATCAAGAGTGCTACTGCATGCTGGGAGCCTTCAAACTTTCCTTATATTAGCTCTATGAGTTGAGTTTTGGTACGTCTAATTTCGAGCATGATACATGTGGCTGTAAATATCGTGAATAGTGGGTTGAAATATTTAAAAAACTGGATTGAAAGTTAAACCGATAAGATAAAGATGTTTAAAGCTTGAAAGATTTAACTTGTATTAGACTTTCATAAAATATACTAAAGTTTAAATAAAATTAAAAAATTTGAAATATAATTGAAAGAGATTGTGCTTATCATCGAAGAATTTAAAGTTAGATTATAATTGATTTATTTTAGTTTATAAGAATTTATTAATTTACGAAAATTAACTGATTAATTAATAAAGTGATCAGTTTTTATCAAGAGTCATTAAAGTAAATCGAACGGGAAAGTTAAAAACTAAAAAAGAAAAAGACGATTTAAAATTTTTATGGTTGAAACCTCTATTTTGAAACCCGAACCGGACCGGCTATCCGATCCGGATGACCCCTAAAAACCAGTCTTCAATTGAACCAGTGCGAATCGGTAAGAACCGGTCAATTGATTGGTTAAACCGGGACTAGTCGAACTGGTTGGCCACTGATTCAATGAATGTTTTTATTTTGCTTTTTTTTCTTTCTAAAACGCTGATGTGTTTTTTTATTATTTCAAAAGTAAAACCCACCTTTTCTCCAGAAATTTAACAGAAGTATAGAAATTTATATTATTTGGTATATTTTTCTATTTTTTAATATTACTAATATTGTATATAATTATTGCGTAATTATGACGTCACACCGATTCGACCGATGCGTCGAACCGATCGAACTGGTGACCAGTAAGACTTCCGGTTCGACGTCCAGTCCGGGTTTCAAAACCTTGGTTGGAACGACTAAACCAATTGAATTTTTTAGTTATTAAATAATTGTATACGATCCATTTTAATGATCTAATTCGATTCATTCTAATTTAATTTCAAAATTATCTAATAACTGCATATCACATTTAGTTCAAAAAATTTAGTAATTAAGGAATTAACTGTATTATAATAATTACTACAATAAGGCCATCTCCATTTCTTAACAGACAAAAGTAGTCCTTTATATTTCTATCTTGTTGATACGCAATATTTTGTATTTCATAACATGCAGTTATTTCAGGAACATACGTGAAAGGACCTCGTGTGCTTCGCGAGAATATATATATTTGGTTTCCCACATGGTCGTGAGTTATTTTAGGAGGGTCTCAATTATAGAAAGACACTTTTAAGTCATTTGTACTCAGATTAATCCTCGCTCGAGTCGAGTAGGTCCCTTGCGAGAGGCAAAACTCTAACCCCAAGTTTTAAACGGTTGCATACATGAAGGCGATTCGAGCTCGCAACCTCACTTAAGCCAAGAGAGTCCCTTACCAACTCAATTAAGCCAGAAGGTTACAGCTTCCGGGAGTTTACTTGGACAAGAATTATTGTCGTAGAGAAGTATGTGTGCTTATTGTCCTTTTCGGTGACGTGAAAACGAATCGAGTTTCAGTTGAAGAAGTTGGCTACTAATTATAGTTTTTAACTAGAATGCTTGCTGATGTA
Source organism: Erythroxylum pelleterianum (assembly GCA_027563865.1). Lineage (NCBI taxonomy): Eukaryota > Viridiplantae > Streptophyta > Magnoliopsida > Malpighiales > Erythroxylaceae > Erythroxylum > Erythroxylum pelleterianum. The sequence continues at coordinate 19,358,518 of JAOQMR010000007.1, forward strand.
TCTAAACTATATATCTTAAAAAGGAAATGCTACCGATCGAGGCCAGCCTGCAAATCATACATTTTTCCATCAGAAATTTGCTGATAAGCAATAATTACCATCTTCGATTTTCAGTTTGATCAGAATTGTATTCTGCTGATTGACAACCATCTCACGCCTTTGGCTGCTAAAACTCACTTTTCATGTTTGACTTTACTCAATACGAGATGGAGGAGTTCCAAAAACCCCAAACTAAACTTGTTCCTTAAGTTCAAAGCTTTCCTTTTAGCTTCTCATCAAAGACAAGTAATTAGTAACGAATGTAAGGGTCAAAGCTAAGTGTTCTCCTGCCTCTGCGGTTGTCTGGTTTGCAATTCTGGATGAGAAAGAAACTTCTAATTCCATGATTCATGATTGTTTCTTCCACATACAGCTTCAGGAAATCGCTTTCAGGCTTTTCCTACTTTACTATACTTAGATCGATGAAGAAGTTAGGTGAAACAAGAATTTGTATGTTATATACGCTAGTGGTATTGTTAGTCAACTTCTTGCAATATGGAAGCTTCATACAGACAACAAAAGTTTTTTATTATTATTTATTCAGTTGGTTTATAAAAATAATGAAAAGGAATTCCAAATTATAAAGTCTAATCCCAAAACCTAATGAGGCCACCTGCTTCATGGGCTTATCTATTTTAAGCTTAGTCCAGTGGTATCATGTGTACCAGGCTTTGATTGACCTCTGTTGGTATTTAAGATTTGTCATTTCAATTTGTTTATTTTTCTCTACTTTTTTTTTTTGAAGAATATGTTTGGTTCTGCCTGAACTTGATGGGGCTGGACGTTGCTGCTTGGATCTATGATCTTGACTGATTTCAACTAAAGAACACCTGCAAAACCAATAAGGCACGCCGGAGGTTGATCGCCGACAGGCCCCTCCGACGCTCAAGTTAGTCTTTTTGAGAGAGTTTTGGTCGCTAAGAACAGAGAAAATTAGGGTTGTAATGTCGTACCTGTATCATGGCCAAATAGTACCTTATATATGAAATAACTGCTAGGTTTAGGTCTTTATGTAGATCTTTACGTTTGCATGGAAGATTATCACTTATAATGGGTCATCGATGCCTGGGCCTGACCCAACCAATGTTCAAAATCTTGATTAGTTCATTTAAGTATGTTTTAATCAATTAAATTTTATTCGAAATATTTGGTATATTTTACTCTAATTTTAACCTAAAGGGGTGTTAAAAGACCGTACTTTTGCCCTGTTATTGTGATTACTGGGTTATGTATCATGGTTCATAGTGTGTGTGTGTGCATTTTAAGATTCTGCCGTACCGTAAAGTTTCCCAGAAAAGTTGCGAAATTCATAAAAATATACAGACAAATCAGTATACAAGCCTTCCTTCTGATCACATCTTTGTTATTCTTAGTCATCTGCTTGAACGCTCTGATCATGTCTGGTACAGTAGTTGATGAGAAAGGTCTTTTATATTACGGAACTTGAGGATATGAAATGCACCAAATTTTATCTGATCTGAAATGAAGTGAACTGTGATCATAGCACAACCACAAGCTGTTTGGTGGGCCTCATTCTCACGCTTTCAAAGTATGGTCTCTTCCGGATCGTGCTAGGCTGGCCACATGTGCTCGGATAGGGATTGAACTCCTATCCTTTCTTTTTTAATTCTTGTACGACAGAACATAACAAGAACAAAACATCCTAAAGGGACCAACATTCTACCCTGTATAGGCTCATTTATTGGTGTTATACGAGTCCATAAATGCCGAAAGGTTTTGTCCATGCGACCACCAGGTTCAGATGAGTCAGCAGAACAAAACCTGTTAAAACCAATAGCAAGAACACTCAAAGGTGTATCACATGTCTGCGGCTGAAACCATCTCATTATCAGCAAAGAATTACATTATATCAAATCTTACATATATTACAAGCACATTCACTATCGATTAAATTATGTACCAGTCAAGATGATGAACTTTCACTATGGTCAAAATGTCTGTCTATGAGGATGAGCTCCAGCCTGGTAAAGAGTGAGATGGTGTATGGCATTCATGAACAAATCCTTTAACTCCGGATGTTGAGTTACCACATGACGAGCTGCCCCCTCCAGCGCATTCAAAACCCGCGCTTGCTCAAGAGCCTTACTGTTGCCAGCATTCAGGGCAAGGTAACAGAGCAAGACCAGTCCTTGCATTTGAGAATGATCACCAGCTCGAAGTAATCTCATCAAATGTTTAACTCCACCAAACTCAATAACCGCTTTCGAATGCTCTGAACAATTGAAATTCTCTGGACAGACAAATTTCCCCAAGGCAATGGCAGCTTCTGTTGCCACATCCACATTCCTGTTACCAAGTTGGGAAACCAAAGGCAAAATTATCCGAGTTTCCCTAGCAGGAAAAGTTCGAGCCAAGCATCCGATAGATACTATAGAAGGAATCTGCAACTTGGGATGACTTTCTTCTTGAACCAGTCGCAAAAGTTGATCCAGAACTGCCTTTGCGGCGGGTAAATTAGTCTTAAATGCAGCACGTCTAAGATCTACATTATCCTCTGCCACCAAGGTAATCTCCATAACAGCCATTAAACAATTGAACTGCAAATCCCCCTTTTCCTTCTCAATTATCTTAGCCAAACAAAGCAACCCTCTTGTCTCGGTAATCTTCCGGCTATTCAACAAATTACCTTTTGACAACTTCCATAATGCCTCCGCACAACAAACGCTAAGCTCGTGGCGCTCCTCAGGAGTCTCCATCTCCCTCTCTTTCCTATAATGTGAACTCCCATGACTACTACTATCAGAATGACTATTGTTGCTTCCATAATTCTTATAAGCTAACTCCTTATTCAACTCAACAATCGAATGAATACTTGTTTTACCAGAATGATTATTGCCAACATCAAAAACTAAGTCAGCACATAACGATGACACCAATGGCCTAGTAATGTTCTCCCTCGCAAACTCCTCCTGCGCAATTGGATCCAATTCAGCCATTCTTGACACCAATTTAGCCACCTGAACTTGCACTTTCACAGGAGAATCCCCCAAAACCCCAACAATCATTGGAACCCCATGAGCATCCACAATCAACCTAACTCTCTCCTGGTCATTACCTATGATATAAAGTGCAGTTGCAGCCGCAATTTGTGCGTCCGGAGAAGCACCCTCTTTAAGCAACTTCAACAATGGCAAAACACCACCTTCCTCAACAATCATCTTCTTGTTCCTATCATTATCCCTAGCTAAAGAAGCAAGCTCATTAGCTGCATCAACACGATCCTTAAGCTGACCCATGTGCATAGTCGACATATAAGACCAAACCCAAGCCAGAATCGGATCATTACTAGCAATTGGCGGGAGAGAGAGATTAGTACCTCCGTCGGACTCAAAAATCGATAAAAGCCACTTCATGTCCCCGTTGGATGACTCCAAAAGGTTGGAGACCTTCCGGAAATCGTTGGTGGTGGTGATCGAGAACATTTGTCGGAGAACGCCGGTCTGTTTGCATTTCCGTACGAGGGTCAGGGTTCGCTCGAGGTTTTTGGTGATGTCAGCGACTATACGGCGGAGAGGGCGGTCGTAGAGGGAGGGAGTGGCGATGGCCAGACGGACGGCGGCACGGAGCATCTGAGAGAGGCGGTCGACTTGGTTGACGAGGTCGGAGAAGAGCTCTTGCTTGGAGGGGCCGACGCCGCTTGCGTGCTTGATGACTTGGTCGGCGAGTAGAATTGGAGGAGAGAGTTCATCTTGGAGGGTTCTCTCTTCTTCTCGGGGCGCGACGGCTACTCTTCCCGGGGAGATCGGAGTGCTAGCGACGGCGGCGAATGTTGCTTTCGCCTTCGTTTTCATTTTCATTTTTGGGGATTGTGTGTGTCTGTGTTGCTCTGATGAGGTTGTTGAGAATACAAGGGCAAGGGGAAGGGCAAAGGCTTGTTCTTGGAGGAGAAGAGTCAAAAGTGGAGACCTCAACCTGATCTTGCTAACTCAGAAGTTAGACACAAACTTTTGTCGTTTTAAATGTTTCGAACAATCCAGAAGATGATGCTGACAAATAATGTGGTTGGACATAAAAAAATCAATGAACAGGAATTCAGAGATTGTGCTGAGAAGGTTACATTAACTTTACCTCCAAGATTATCTTCATATTATGCATGCACCTTCTGTGTTCTTTCATCTTTAGCCTTTGTTTGGATCCTTATTTGCACAAGGGAAAGGAAAGGAAATATTGAGGGGAAAAGAGGAGAAAAGAAT
>JAOQMR010000007.1:19378692-19395088 GCA_027563865.1 Erythroxylum pelleterianum
TATAAAATATAAAATTAAATTATTTATAGTTCTTATTAATAATGAATATATTTAGTTAACAGTAAATAGATTAAGAATAATAGAAATAGAAAATAAAAACTATTTTTTATTAAATTCAAATAAGAAAAAAATTTATTAAATTTGAAAATAAAACCAGAAAATTAGAAATATAAATGAAAACTAGAATTTAAACAACATTATCTGAACTTTAAAACTAAGATCAAACTTGAAAAAAGGTCTAAAAATCCGAAAAGACCAAAAGCCCGAAAAAAGTTCAAATGGCAAATACAATGCAATACAAAGTTTATGTATTTTGGACTGCTAATTAGGATGTTTCAAGGGCATGAACTTCTTCAAGCCAAAGTTGACAACTCATGATCTTTGAATTAGACACCTTAAATCTTACTTATACTGAAATTTAGTGCCCTCGGCAATTAGATACCATAGGTTTTGTTTTTATGAAAAAAAAAAACACATTCATTCATAGGTTTGATCTATTTATCCTAAATTTCATCAATCTAATTAATGTTGTCGTTTTATATATAATAAGCAAAAAACCAGTTCGACCTGCTCTTTGATCCAGAATGGGAATTAAAGTTTCAGAAGCATTCAGTAAAAGAGCCCAATTAAACACAGAAACTTCAGTCACAAACTCATGAGTCATGACAGAGAATCTAATCTAAAAGTAACAAGAATCCTTAATATAATCTTAACCCAAATCAGGGATTAGTAAAAGAGAGAAGCATCAAATTACTACTGTGAATGAAAGCTAGTGTCTTCCTTCCTGACATTGTCTGGAAGAACAATATGATTTGGAACCCTACCCAAGTTGGAGAAAGGAACAATAGAAAGCGAGAGGAGGAGCTCTACCTAAGTCGGTACCTCAAGAACTCCAGCAACAGAAGTCATAATTTGAGAAATTTTCAGTTGTGACACAACAACGTTTGGTTGTTTGATGGATCAGTTAACTCTGCATAAGCTTAATTGCATCATATTAGGAGCCTAATGACACTCTTATAAAAGGACTTGTGTCGTTATATTTAACTTATTCTCATGAATCTAGAGGTAAGGTTGGCATCAGGATAGATAGGTCCGACCACCTTTACGTTGTTTGAAAATTTTGATGCTTTTAGATTAAGGCGAGTAAGAAGTCAGCAAGTCAAATTCAAGTTGATTGATCTTTGAATCCAAATTCTAACCAAAATAACATTGATATAATGGTCTAAAACAACATTCTGGTTTGTCTCTAGTAATTGGCCTATGCTAACTAGTCACAAGGCCTCAACTTTCTGACTCTGTAATTTCTTCAGGAACCTAGACAAGGGTTATGGCAGAGACTAACATTATATCGACTATATTCCTATTGTCTTATACGAAACATATAGATTCCAAGTTGACAGGGATGGCCACTTGTTGCGTACGTCACCATTGTCTCCATATAACCTGGTACTATGTTTTATCTTTTCAATCATCAGACCTTGCAGAAACAATCAGATCAACAACAAAGATTCATGACTTTCTACGCTACCTCGTCGGAGCTGCATTCCTCTGTCAGGAATTTTGCGATATGCACTCATGTTTCAGTTTTGTATGGATGGAGGGTTAAGTGATTGATTCATTACTTGGAACATTAACCTTGATTACGAATGGCAAATTCTGTCCACTCCATCTGTTAAGTATTTTTAGGCTTGGACTAAAAGCTTGATCAGGTCTAATTAAAAAATAATTTTTAAAAATTCAAAAAAACATTTTATATAAAAAATTGTGATTTTTTAATCAAACAATTCGAATTTGAGCCTTACTTAAAGTTTGAAAATTTCAAGGAAAAATATCCGAATTTGACTCAAGACTCGATCAACATGAATTAGATCGTTAAATTTGGATCGGACTAGACTGAACTCAAAAATTTTTCCCATCATCCCTAGTTTTATCAACAATTAACAAGTTAACTTAGACTTTGAGTTGAATTCAAATAAGAGGATTAATGACAACATTTTGGTTTAACTTATCAAAACATTATCGTTTTGATCTATAAAGTTAATAAATTTCATACTAAGGATGACATCTTTTTTAAGAAGTTAAGTGAAAATCTGACCCACATCATATCAAATGACTTGATTAGGATTGAATTGTTTCTTGAGAGCATTAGATCGAGCCAAATTAGAATGAGGTTGGTCCAACCCGATTCATTGCCAAAAATAATCTTAATCATACGAGTAGTATCTACAATTATGACAATAATTTAAAAGCATGCCTAAATCTCAATTCATATATTGTTTCAAATATTAATTAAAGAAGTAAAAACCAATCACATTTTAAATATATATACTTATATTTTTTCATAAAAATAACAGATGCTAAAGTGATGATGGAGTACATCGGAGCAACGGGGGCTCGTGTCAGCTTTAATGAAGTTCCAGTGAAAGACAAGATCAACTTCTACTTCATACTTGGCTTCGCCATTGACGCAGACTCCTCCGGTAACCCTCAAAATGGCATATTCTCTCCATATTGGGCGGACAGTTTAACACCAGCCTCCGTAGCAACCATTAAAAGTCGTCATGCCAATGTCAAGGTCTTGGCTAGTCTTTCTAGTTGGAGCATCAACAATAATGTCCTAACATGGTACACCCCAACGAACCCTAAACTCTGGATATCCAATGCTTTCAAGTCCTTAAACTCCATTGTCAAGAAGTACCATCTCGATGGTATCGATATTAACTATGAAACATTTCCTAAGAACGACTTCAGCTTTGCTTCCTGTATCGGTGAGCTCATCACCAACTTGAAGAAGCAAAGGGTTATCTCTGTGGCCACCATTGCTCCATTTCATAACACTATTAAACCCTACGTAGACCTCTATTCAAAGTTCGGGTTAGTTATCGACTATGTTAACTATCAGTTCTATACCGACAAGATCAGGGTTCCTCCAAAGTTCTTGGAAGTGTTTAAGCTGCGCGAGAGCCAGTTTGATAGAAATAAGTTGTTGCCAAGCTATGAGGTCAACGGAAGAGGTATTCAAGGTGGTGAATTCTTTGATGCTTTAAGATTGTTGGAGAAAACTGGATATTCTGTTAAAGGGGTGATGATCTTTTCTGCTGATGCTTCTTCTGCCAATGACTATTATTATGAGAGGAAATCTCAGGATTTCTTGCAAAAATCCAAGTGATAAGTTGTAATTTGTACCTTTGATTCTTCCTCACAGTTCTTTTTAGAGTTAAGTGCTAGATCTCGTATAAATGAAGTAATAAATGTTGGAGTAAGACTCAATTTTCCCTATAATGTACAACAAATTGTGTCTTTCTATTGTTGCCTTGTTTTTCATCTGACAATAAGGAGCATAATATAAGATACAACTAGCATAATATGTCCTTTTTGTTGTGTAATCTGTCCCTCTTCGATGCTCAGTTTTCTTAGCCATCTTCACCCATTTTTCCTATTTTGTCTTATGCAGATGTTCTTCACCAGTCAGTAGCTTGGCACGCTCGAGCACGGGTCGCAAGTCCTTGCCCCTGGCTGGAGCGATTCATCGGGTGGACCCCACCTCCTATGGGCTGGCTCCGATTAAACACAGATGGTGCGTGCAAACGTGCCTTAGCCGTAGCTACCACAGGTGGGCTTCTCCGGGATAGTGACGACACCTGGAAGGGAGGATTTTCTCAACACCTTGGCTGGTGCTCTCTTTTCACTGCAGAACTCTAGAGCGTCTATACCTAGTTGACCCTTGCGTGGAATCTAGGGTACTGTCGGATCGAGCTTGAAGTGGATTCCACAGCAGTGATCGATGTCCTATCCTCCCCGGTTCACCGGACCAGATCTCTCAACTCTCTAGTTCGAGGCATCAATGAGTTGTTCTCTAGGAACTGAACTGTTATTCATTGACACATCTATCGAGAGAGCAACAGATGCGCCGACTGGCTTGCCAATTATGCGGGTCACTTTGATGTCGGAGTCACTTATTTTGCCACACCTCCTATCGAGTGCCCCATGATCCTTTTAAAGGATTTCTCGGGAACCTGTCTTTCCCGATTTGCTGTGTAATTTTGGTTCTTTTCCATTAAAAAAAAGTTGTTATTTAGCTAACACAATTTTATGTTGGACGTTGTTGTCCCACTTGGTTTATATATATTTTCATGTGATACTTGTTTTAGACGTGAGTGACATTTTCAACTTTTTTGAGAGATTACGTGAGAGTTTCTAAAACACCTTGTAACCCCTCCTTTGAACATAGTGAAATTGGTTCTTTGCTCCATAGGTTTTTGAGGTTTTTCTCCTAGCACTCAAATTTCTCACGTAATTTTAGTGTTTATGTAGATTTCTCTTTTTCTTATTTGTGGCTCCCTTTGATTGTGTTTCTACATTTATTCTTTACTAAAGTTGTTCCTACAACTTGGTATCAGAACCTCATTAATCTCAATCAAGGAATAGTCCACTATGTCAACTGTCAATAATTCCACATTGGGAAATTTAAAGGAAATATTAGTTTCGCAATTTGGCATGTCCAAATGAAGGTTTTTCTTACACAACACAGATTGAAGAAAGCCTTGAACAAAAAATCTAAGAAGCTAAACACTATGAGTGTAGCGTCCGAGCCACTGTGGGACCCGCGACACTACCAGTCAGTTAGGATCCCCTGAACTATGGCCTGAGCGATACCTATTCAATGTTGGTATTGTCCTCTTTGGTATACGCGTGAGTCACGACTCGAACGCGCAACCTCAAGGTTTTGTTCCACTTAAGTAGATGCCTCTTACCATTGAGCCAAGTTGACTCAATGGTAAGAGGCGTAACTTGGCTCAATGGTAAGAGGCGTCCACTTAAGTGGAACAAAACCTTGAGGTTACGCGTTCGAGTCGTGACTCACACGTATACCAAAGAGGACAATACCAACATTGAATGGGTATCGCTCGGGCCATAGTTCTGGGGATATCACAGACTGTAGGACCGCTCGGGCCATAGTTCCGGGGATCCTAACTGACTGGTAGTGTCGCGGGTCCCACAGTGGCTCGGACGCTACAATGAGTGTGATGAACAGTGGGAGGATCTCGATGACAAAGCCCTTTCGACAATCCAGTTATGCCTTTCTTATATATGAAGTTCCACATTAGGTGATTAACAAAACTATGATGGCTAGGTTGTGGTTAATATTGGAATCACTTTACATGACGAAGAGCCTCCCACATAAGCTCTGTCTTAAGGAACTTTTTTTCACCATCCAATTGCAAAAAGGTACCTCTATCCAATTGAGTTCAATTCTATCTTGATTTGAATATTAATGATGAGGATAAAGTTGTTTTTGCTTGTTTTCTCAATTCCCCCTTCATATACGCATTTTAAAGAAATCATGTTGTATGACAATCGTGATACTTTGTGCTTTGAGGATGTTAAAACAAACTTATTGTCTAAAGAAAAATTTGACACTAAAATTTTATTAGTGCCTCAAGGTGAAGGTTTGATTGTTAGAGGAAGGATTCATGAGAGGAATAACGATAAGAATAAGAAGAAAGGCAGGTCAAAATCTAGAGGCAAAAATTCGAGTAAAACCTGTCATTCTTGTAAGAAGCAAAGGCATAAGATTTTTGAGTGTTATAAGTTGAAAAATAAAAATGAGAGAAAAGAGAAGGCCAAAGGTACGCAACAAGAAAAGTCCGTCGAAGCTAGCATTATTGACACAGATTTTGAGGTGATGTTCTTTTATTTGCTGACATTGGGCAAAGGTTGAAGAACGAGTGGATAATAAATTCAAACTGTACATTTCATATGAGTCCTCATAAGGATTAGTTTTCAACCTATGAGTCATGTGATGGTGGTTTTATTTTGTTGGGTCAATTCTCAGTGCAAGGTTATCGACAAAGGTATGTCAAGATTAATATACATGATGGTGTCATTCGTACCTTAACTAAAGTTAAACACATCCTTGATTTAAAAAGGAATTTCATCTCGCTCGGTACACTAGAATCTCTTGGTTGTAAGTACTTTCCTTGAGGTGGAGTTTTAAAGGTAATTAAAGGAGCTCTTGTGTTACTGAAAGGTACTCGTTGTGGTAGTCTATACATTTTTTAAGGTTTTAACGTTACAGGCTCGACAGTAGTTGCATCCTCTACTCTCCACTTTGATGTAACCAAACTTTGACACATGCATTTGGGTCACATATGTGACAAAGACATGTCAATTTTAAGCAAGTGTGCTTTGTTGGATGGTCAAAACACTACTAATATTGATTTTTGTGAACATTGTGTTTTTGGAAAACAAAGAAATTTAGTTTTTCTGTAGGTCTTCATAGGACCAAGGGCATACTTGATTACATTCATTCCGATCTTTGGGCTCGTTCCAGGATCCTTCCTTGGGAGGAAAAAGATATTGCATGACCATAACTGATGATTTTTCGCGCAAAGTTTTAGTTTGTTTCTTAAAACATAAGAATGAAGCTTTCATCACTTTTAAGGAGTGGCAGAACTTAATAGAGAACCAAAATGGTAAAAAGGTGAAAAGGTTTTGCAATGATAATGGCCTTGAATTTTGTGAACATAAGTTTGAAGCTTTTTGTAGGCAAAGGGACATTGCTAGATATAAAAATCTAGTTGGCAAGCCTTAGAAGAATGGCGTTGCAAAAAGGATGAATCATCATACACTAATAGAAAAGGCTCAATGTATGCTCTCCATTACTAAGGTGTGGCACCGACATGATCTATGGGCTGAAGTTGTTTCTACTACAATTTATTTAGTGAATTGTTCACCTTATAGATCACTTGATTGAAAAATTCCAGAGAAAGCTCGGACTAGTAATTTTAGTGATGATTCTAATTTAAAAATATTTGGATGTCCTGCTTATGTACATATCAATAAAGGAAAACAACTTCCTCGTGATAAAAAGTGCATCTTCTTGGGCTATAGATTGGTGTTAAAGGTTATCACTTGTGGTGTTCTTGTCAAACTTAGTTGGCGTGTTCGGTGCCTAACATGCCTAATAAAACAAATAAAGGTTGGCCAATTTGGCTAACCATAACTTCAATCAGATAAATAAAGAGAAAGATCCATATAGGCAGAACAAAAATAAAAAGAGAGAGAAGTGGGGTGAGGAAAAAAAAAGAGAAAAAAAGGAGAGAGAAAAAATATTATGTCTTTTTTATGGATCTAGTTTTTTTCTCCTTGTAATTCTCCAATTTCAGTATTAAATTCTTCTATCCTTGCCCGTAGTTTTTACCCTGATTTAGGAGTTTTTCATGTAAAATCTGTATATCTATTTTATCTTCAATATTTTTAGTTTCGTTTTAGCTACGACCTTACTCTGTCCAAGTCCTAATGGTATTAGAGCCAGCCTTGGGTGTATATATCTGCTTATTGTATGCTCTGTGGTTGCCACCAAGAGTGGATCCTCCACATCAAAAGATAAGTTAAAATATTATTCACCCTGTCAAAGGCACTATTCATAAAGCAGTTGTGATAGAAGTAATGGCGGCAAAGTATGACACTGAAAAATTCAACAGGAGCAATTTCGCACCGTGTAAGTTGAAGATAAAGGTAATCTTGAGGAAAGATAATTGTTTGACGGCCATTAGTGAACGATTAGCTGTAGTCACAGATGAAAAGTGGAACAAGATGGATGAGAATGTTGTAGCTAATCTTTACCTAGCTTTAGCTGATGGAGTATTATCCAGCATAGAGGAAAAGAAGAATGTGGAGGAAATATGAGATCACCTCACAAAATTATACGAGGCCAAATCACTCCATAATAAAATTTTTCTAAAGAGGAAACTATACACTTTACGTATGATGGAATCCACTTCGGTGACGAAACACTTAAATACTTTGAATACTCTATTTTTGCAACTCACATCATTGGGGCACACAATAGCAATAAGTGAGCGTGTGGAACTTCTACTTCAAAGTCTACCATATTCATATGATCAACTCGTCATAAATTTAACAACCAATACAGACACTTTAGTCTTCGATGACATTGCAGCTGCTACTCTGGAAAAAGAAAGCCGGTGCAAGAGCAAGGAAGACAGGTTGGTAAGTTCGTAACAAACGGAAGCCTTAGCGGTGATGAGAGGTAGATCAATGGAACGTAGTCCAAGTGGGAGTCATAATCATGGTAGATCAAAATCCAGGAGTAAGAAGAACTATAAATGCTACAATTGTGGCAAGAAAGGTCACTTGAAAAAGGATTGTTGGAATCTAAACAAGAAAGATTATGTTTATCAAGGAAACGTTTCAAGCACTTCGGATGACGGAAGCGTAATGGTTTATGAAGCAGCAACAACTATTGGAGAAAAGAGAAGATTTGTTGACATTTACAACGAGCCCTTACGTTAAGTTGGAATTGGACTTTGCCCCTTTTCGTGCAACTATCAAAGTTAGAGCGCATGCCCTGGGCACCCTGATTCAATTTAATCAATGACTGTTTAATTCAACAGCTACTTTTCATATGACCTCTCGAAGAGAATGCTTCTATCAGTATGAATCTGTCTCTGGAGGATCTGTGTATAGTTGTAATGATCAAGCTCTTAAGATCGCTGGTATTGGCACCATCAAGTTAAAGTTGTATGATGGTACAATTCAGATTATTGAAAAAATGTGACATGTGGACGGCCTAAAGAAGAATTTGTTGTCTGTAGGACAACTGGATGATCTCAGTTTCAGATTGGAGATTCAAAACAAGATCATGAAAGTTATTAAAGGAGCATTGATATTTATGAAAGTAAAGAAGATTGTTGCAAATATATACATGCTGAAGGGAGTAACTTTGCAAAAAGGAGAGGCATCTGTTTCGGTGATTAGTTCAGATGACAAATCTGCAACTACACGGCATACAAAGCTTGGACATATGTCAGAACAAGGAATGAAGATACTTGCAGAGAAGAATCTACTTTTAGGTCTTATAAAGGCTTCACTACCCTTTTGTGAGCATTGTATTGTGAGTAAGCAGCATCGATTGAAATTCAACACATCAAAGTTCATAAGCAAAGAAATTCTAGAATTGATTCAATCTAATGTATGGCAAGCACCAATTACGTCCCTAGGAGGAGAAAATTTCTTTGTATCATTCATAGATGATTATTCATGGAAATGTTAGGTATTTCCTATCAAGAGGAAAGCAGATGTGTTTTCAGTTTTCAAATTCGACAAAGCACAGGTGGAACTCAAATATGGTAAGAAGATCAAGTGTTTGCGGTCAGATAATGAAGGAAAATATACTGGTAAAGAATTTGATGAATTTTGCAAGCAAGAAGCCATCAAAAGGCATTTCACGATGCCATACACTCCTCAAAAAAATAGAGTAGCAAAGCAGATGAATAGAACTCTGTTGGAAAGATCAAGAGCGATGTTGAGAACTGCAAACTTAGATAAGAAATTTTAGGCAGAAGCAGTCAACACCGCCTGTTATGTGGTGAATCGAGCTCTATCAACTGCGATTGAGTTGAAGATGCCGATGGAGATGTGGATTGGTAAACCAACGGATTATTCCAACCTCTATATATTTGGAAGTCCTGCCTATGTGATGTTCAATGCCCAAGAAACTACAAAGTTGGATCCAAAATCTAGAAGATGCATTTTTTAGGGTATGCTGGAGGTGTGAAGGGGTATCGTCTGTGGGATCTTACTGCCCACAAGAGTGTTATCAGCAAGGATATTATCTTCATGGAAGATAAGGATCAAGAGCAAGCAGAAAATGTTGGCACTGTAAAAGCGAATCCAAAAACTACAACAGTACAATTGGATTGGGAAGTTGATCAAAATGATTCTTCTAAAGCTGCATCAGAGCACGAGGAGAGATAACCAATTGAATATGATGTTCCAGATACTCAGAGATCAATTCACATAGGAAGAGCATCGAGCTAACCCTTAGACTATATTATGGAGGGCAATATTTCATACTGTCTTTTAATTGGGGATGGGGAGCGATCAACTCTTCAAGAAGCAATAAATAGTTCAGACGCATCTCAGTAGATGATAGCAATGCAAGAAGAAATTAAAGTACTTCATAAGAATAAGACATAGGAGCTGGTGTCATTACCGCAAGGAAGAAAGCCTATTGGCAATAAATGGGTTTACAAGATCAAGGGAAGTGGTGATGATCAAGTGGAGCGATATCGTGCTAGATTGGTGATAAAAGAATATGCTTAGAAAGAAGGTATTGATTTTAACGAAATATTTTCTCCTGTGATTTGACTTACTACAGTTCAAGTAGTTCTGGCAATGTGTGCTATATTTGACTTACATCTTGAGCTGTTAGATGTGAACACTACATTTTTTTATGGAGATCTTGAAGAAGAAATTTATATGCTCAAACTAAAAGGTTTTAAAGAAAAAAAGAAAGAGAACTTAGTTTACAGGTTAAACAAATCTCTGTATGGTTTAAAGCAGGCACCAAGGTGTTGGTATAAAAGATTTGATTCCTTCATCATGAGCCTTGGATACAGCAAACTGAATGCAGACCCTTGTGCATATTTCAAGAGGTTTGAAAAAGATGATTTTATAGTCTTACTACTGTATGTAGACAACATATTGGTAACAAGCTCCAACAATGATCGTATCAAAGAATTGAAGGCACAGTTGACTAGGGAATTTGAAATGAAGGACTTGAGACTAACAAATAAGATTCTAGGAATGTAAATTCAACGAGATAGAAATAATAGGAAGTTTTTTTTTCTCAGAAGAATTATTTGAAGAAGATCTTGCAGTGATTTAACATGCAAGATTGTAAGTCAATTTATACCCCCTTTCTTCTTAATTTCAAGTTATCCTTAAGTATGAGTCCTAGCAATGAAGAAGAGATGGTGGAGATGTCTCGAGTACAGTATGCATTAGCAGGGGAACACTGATGTTCGCTATGATTTGTACAAGGTCAAATATTGCACATGCAGTAGTAGTGATTAGTCGATACATAGCGAATCCTGATCGAGAGCATTGAAATACAATTAAGAGGATTCTCAAATATATCAAGAAAACCTCAGATTTTGCATTATGTTATGAAGGATCATATTTTAATGTCAGAGGATATATTGATGCTGATTATGTAGGTGATTTTGACAAAAGTAAATCCATTACTGGATATGTGTTCACATTAGCTGAAGGGGTTGTGAACTGGGTTTCAAAACTGCAATCAGTTGTGGCTATGTCAACAACAAAAGCAAAATATGTAGCAGCTACAAAAGCCAGTAAAGAAACAATGTGGTTGAAAATGTTGGAACAACTTGGGTATAAATAAGAGAATATTACTCTATATTGTGACAATCAGAGTGATTTGCATCTTGCAAATAATTCAGCATTTCATTCATCACTTTGTTTATGAGAAAGTGGAAGAAGGAATGGTAAACATGCAGAAAATTCATACAATAGATAACCTGACAGATTTTATGACAAAAGAAATCAATGTTGACAAGTTTACGTGGTTTCGATCCTCGTGCGGCCTGACAGAGACATAAGCATCATGAAGAGGCAAGGTAGAAAGAATCGTGTGAAGATATGACTAATTCTCAATCAAATCTTCAAGTGGGAGAATTGTAAAACTTATTTAACGTATAATGGTTGGCCAATTTGGCCAACCATATCTTCAATCAGATAAGCAAAGAGAAAGATTCACACGGGCAAAAAAAATAAAAAGAGAGAGAAGTGGGGTGAGAAAAAAAAAAGAGAAAAGAAGAGAGAGAAAATATATATTATGTATTTTTATGGGTATAGTTTTTTCTCCTTGTAATTCTCCAAATTTTCAGTAGTAAAATTTTTATATCCTTATCCGTGGTTTTTACCCTGATTTAAGGTTTCCACATAAAATCTGTGTGTATATTTTATCTTCAATATTTTTAGTTTCGTTTTAGCTTCGACCTTACTCTATCCAAGTCCTAATTGTTCCTAACAGTTCTAACCCTGGTGTTCGTATGGTTATACTTAGCAGAGATGTAACCTTTAATGAAAATGCTTATTATCTTCAGGGAAAGATGCTTATATTCTATCTTCTATTATAGGTGATTTGGAGGGTATCAGGGAAAAGGTGGAGTATGAAATTTGTGCCCAATCACTTGATGGTGATACTCCATCATTTTCTACCTCTCAGTCTAGCAAATATCAAATGGAAGAGAAAAGTCAAATAAGTCCACCACATCACCCTCAACCTTAACCATATATAGCAAGAGATCTTGCTTGCAAACAGTCAAAAATGCCCAGCAAATTTTTTGATTACAATTGTGATTTGGTTGCATGCACCTTAATAGCTGCAGAGGAGACTAATGATTATTATGAACTTAAGAGATATTTCGAAGCCATCTCTAATGTAGATTTTTATAAGTGGTTAGCTGCAATGCAAGAAGAAGTTGAGTGTCTTAACAAGAACGAGACATAAGATATAATTAAACTACCCAAGGGCAAGCAAGTCATTAGTTGCAAGTGGATTTACAAGGTTGAAGAGTTTGTCCCTAGGATTGAAAATAAAAGGTACAAGGTAAGATTTGTAGTTCGTGGTTTTGACCAGAGAGAGGGTGTTGATTTTAATGACACTTTCTATCTTGTCCTTCACCACACATCTATTCGAATTCTCTTGTCTTTGGTTACTTTATATATCCTTGAGCTGGAACAATTAGATGTTAAAACTTCACCATGGTAATCTTGATAAAGAGATTTATATTCAGCAACCCTAGGAGTTCATAGTTTCTGGAAAAGAGCATCATGTTTTCCAGTTGAAGAAGTTCCTTTACGGTTTAAAACAATCACCTAGGAAATCGTATCGATGCTTTGATGATTTTATGATTGGGCAAGGTTACTTTACGAGCAACTATGACTATTGTGTTTACTTTTAGCAAATTCATGATGGGTTAGTTATCTATTTACATTTATATGTTGATGACATGTTAATTGTTGCACCAAACATTGATATTGTCAACAAGTTGAAGGCTCAGTTGAGTAGTAAATTTGATATGAAGGACTTAGGTCCAGCAAAGAAGATTCTCATAAAGGAGATAAATAGGGATCGTTAGGTAGGGAAACTACACTTGTCGTAAAAGAATTATATTGTGAAGATGTTAGATAGGCTCAATATGAACCATTGTAAGCCTGTCACCATTCCATTAGCCGCTCATTTCCATTTATCATCTTGTTAATGTCTTGACACACATGAAGGTAAATCTCACATATCTTGTGTTCCTTATAATAGTGCGGTCAAGAATCTCATGTATGCTATGGTATGTACTCGACCTGACTTGACTTATGCGGTAAATGTTGTGAGTTGCTTTATGCACAATCTTGGTAAGGAACATTGAGAAAGTGTCAAGTGGATTCTAAGGTAATTGAAAGGGTCCAGTAACGTTGGTTTAGTTTTCAATACTAGTAGAGCCGATCCTGGTGGTGTGATTGGGTTTGTGGATGCTGATTTGGTGGTAATCTTGATCAAAGGAGGTCCTTATCAACTTATATTTTTACCTTGTGTGGTTCGACCATTAGTTAGTACTCTTCTTTACAACATATTGCTTCCTTACCTACTACCGAAGCATAATATACTTCACCTACTGAATGTGTTAAGGAAGGCTTCATGACATGATTATTGAACTCGGCTTGAAGTGAGATGTTCTTGTGACAATCAGAGTCAAGGTTTTTAATTTCTTTTTGTACCGGTCGGAGAATGGTACGAAATAGAGGTGTTTATGTACCGAGTGTAAATATCAGTCGATACCGGCATATTTCGTCTAATATCGGCCAGTACTCAAGGTATTTATAATATTGACCGGTATTGAAAATTTTGAAAAATATAGAGACTTATTAGCAAAATTTTCAAAATATTTTTAAAAATTCTCTCACCTCTCCCACCCGCTTTTTTTCAAAGTTTTATTAATTAGTTATTTAGTTAAACTTTTATTTTGATTTTTATTTTTAATTTTTATTTCTTTTATTTTGATTTTTAATTTTTATTTTTAAAATAAATATTTTATTACTAATAATAATTGTACGTTAATTAAAAATTAAAAAATATTTTATTTGAATTTATTTTAAAATTTTATATAATATTTATTAATAAAGTATTAATAAAAATATTTTATTTTTTAAAATAAATAATTTAAAAATTAGTATTTAATATTTATTTTATATATTTTTAATTATTAAATCCAATTTTATTTTAAATTTATATTTTAAAAATATTTTTAATTTTAGTTATATTTAATTATTATTATTATTAAATTAAAATATAAATTAAATTAAGATATTTATAATTTTAGAAATAATTAATTTTAATTAAATAAATATATAATATATTTAATTGATAGTAAATTAAATAATATATGTTTTTGTTTCATGTTTCATGTTTCAATTCTACTTTCCTTATCATCAACTCTTGTTGTAAATTGTAATAATTTGAGAGTTAAGGATATTTATTGTTCTTTTTATTGGATGTTTTGATATAATTATTATTTATTATATAATGAAAATTGAAATTATAATATTTTAAATACTTTGTATTGTTTTTAATTTTATATTTGTATGATAATGATTTTATTTTTCATATAAATTGTGGTTATTATTATATGTGAAATATATGAAAATTAATATTATTTCATATTAATTGTAATTATTATTTATTATTATGATTTTTAAAGATATAGTTAAAAGTATACAGTACAAATGCACAATATGATAATGAATTATTTTGTAATTTTTTTAAAAATTCAAAAACTATTTCATAAATTTAAAAAATTATGAAACGATACCCGGTAAATATTTTTCAGCCTTCTTGAGAGATTATGTGAGAGTTTCTTAAACATCTTGAAACCCCATTTTTAACATAGTGAAATTGTTTCTTTACTTCCTGAGTTTTTCTCCGAGTTTCTCACTTAATTTCTGTGTTTTCGTAAATTTCTCATTTTCTTATTTGTTGCTCCCTTTAATTGTGTTTCTAGATTTATTTTCCACCGAAGTTGTTCTTACAATAAATGTGTATTTCTTTTGCACATTTCAAATTAATCACGTATTCAAAAGATTTCAACGTTAACCTCTAGTTCGGGTACAAGTCAATTTGATCAAAAATAAATTTGCTTTAACTCTTCTAAACCAAATTCAACACAAAATTTAATCAATTAGAACTTTATCCAAAACAATTGAAAACTCAAATTTTATAAAGACTTTAGAAAACATGTTAAATTATTATTAATTATAAATTTTATCGGAAGTTAAAATTTTTAATCCATATAATTTCCCTAAAATAGTTTAGATTTAGAAGCTAAAACTTTTAATTATTACGATCTTTTGTTATATCAAATTTATATAAAGTTAAATTTTACATATTAAAAAAATATTTTCCAATTTTTGTAAAATTCATCAACTATTTTATAATTTTAAATTTTTAGCTAAAACTTTTTAATTATTGTGAATTATTATAACAAAATTATATTATCATGAATTTTTGAAAATAAAATTAAAATCTTATATAATACAATTTATTAAATGAATATTCTCCAATTTTTATAAAATTTATCAATTATTTTATAATTTTAAAAAATTATAGTACTCATATCAAATCCAAATATGATACTAAGTTTATGTTTATAATATTGCTTTTACTTAAAAAAATAAATAATTTCTATAAATCTGAGACGAATCATTTTCTATAACAAATATAAGAGGCTCATGCCCAAGTTAAGAACGAGAGTGCATGCATGACCTCTTTTCCTACAATACAATCCTCAAAAAATTTGAGACTACTCATTTGATAGCAGGAACAAGAGCATCTTCAAAACTAAGAGGCAATCACATCCACAATACTATTATCGTAGTTGGGTTCGACACCATATTTTGCAATGGCATCTTGCAGTCATTGCAGTTCCATACCTCGCAATTCACAATTTAGATCATTCAAGTCAAACATTTAATGTGAATTGCGTTCAACTAGGTAAGAACTAACATAATAATTCAATTCTTGGAAGCTCTCTCAACTATCTGAAGTATATCAAATGAAAAAAAATCAATGGACCTCACTTCTACTGATGAGATTGACTAATCCTAAGCTCTGTGAACAGCAAACTAAGCTTAAACTTTCAACTTCCCTGCCATCTATTACGGATCCATTTCAAGAATTAAACAAAAGGCTTATTTGGCGTAAGCTTGTTCAACTAAACAACAAGCATATACCCACATGAACATCAAACTGATGATCTCTCACATATCTAGCTCACCAAACACCTGAAACACCTAATTTGATCATCTCAAAGGCTAAGGACAGTCCTACTCCTGTCAGATGACTCTCAAACTATTCATCCCAACAACAATCACTAGCCCTAATCCAGTTAGCACCAAATGATAAGCCAGACATTGACTGCTAATTACTCTTGAGACTAAGCCTTTGTTTGGATCCTTATTTGCACAAGGGAAAGGAAAGGAAATATTGAGGGGAAAAGAGGAGAAAAGAATA
>JAOQMR010000007.1:19451998-19474866 GCA_027563865.1 Erythroxylum pelleterianum
GAAGTTCGGTCCAAGTCGCGAAGTCCACACTCGACTTAAAATTTAAAAAAAGCTCTAACTAAAGCCCAACATAATAAAAAAAAGGATATGAACTTGATACAAAGTTTAAATTCAAGATAAATGGAAGCTTGACTGGTTAAAATCAATGATTATAAAATTGAATTGATTTGACCGGTTCAACTATAAACATATCATCTTGCTTTTTAATTTGGTTTTTAATTTTTTTACTGGATTTATTTTAATAATTTTTATTGTTAAAAATAAACCAGTTTATTAATTAATCAGTCAATTTTCATAAACTAATCATTTTATAAACTAAAATTTAAAATTTTCATTTAACAAAATTTTCAATTAAACATCAAATTTTTTTATGGATAAGAACGGTCTCATTCAATTATATTTTAAATTCTTTTATTTTATTCAATATTTAATCGGTCTTCTAAAGATCTAATACTGGATGAATCTTTTAGGTAGGTAAATAATTAATTGACTATAAAAGTTAAAAGATGTTGAACTTTAATGGAATGGTACTTTGTATTATTCTTAATTTTATAATTATATGATGATGATTGTCTTTGTTTATATTAATTGTGGTTATTATTTATATGTAAAATATTTAAAATTTATTGTTATTTCAAATTAATTATCATTATTATTTATTATTAAGATTTTTGAAAGTATGGTTGATGTAAACAACAAACTAGTAAAGTATACAGTACAACTGTATAATATATCAATATGGATTATTTTGCAGTTTTTAAAAATTTTAGGGACTATTTTATAAATTTAAAAAATTTCCCGAAACGGTACCCGGTACTGACTGGTACCGGTATCGTTCTGTTCCAGAGCTCAATCCGGTACCGAGCCCGGTACGGTATTCATATCCTTGCTCCCTACTGCAGAAGCATATGGAATATTTTTCATTTGTTCCCTTTCAAACTCATTTTTCGGGCATTGGTTCAAATTGAACCTATCACCCTTTATAATAGGTGCTATACTTAGTGAACAATCTTTCATCCAAAATCTTTCTAAGACTTTATTGATATAGGTTTCTTGGGATAGACCTAAAATATATTGAGATCTGTCCCTATGGATCTTAATGCCAATGACATAAGATGCCTCACTTATATCCTTCATATCAAAATTCTTATAAAGGAACTGTTTCACCTCATATAACAAACCTTTTTCATTTGTGGCGAGTAAAATATCATCCACATATAAAACAAGGAAACAAATTTTACTACCCACAACATATATGCGTTGGTTTCTTTCATTAAGTGGAGATTTTATGACTTTTAGCTTACATCTACGACCTAAGTGGGAGATTGTCACCTGTTAGTTTCATTTATTCTGGGTCGTGTCTGTTTCTTTGAAGAGTCATGCCCTTTCACTTGAACCATCATGCCCTTCGGTTGTTTTGATGGAAGACAACAAGCCATATATAAAGAATGGGTTCCTAGGCTTAACAATGATTCTGTATACACCATCATTTGCATTTGTTAAAAGCTTAGAATAACCCTCTCATATTTATTCGAGATCTCTCAACACCAATGGCAGGAGGTACGCAATAACATTCCGCATTTTCTTTTTTTTTTATAATAGATATGTATATAGATTGTTATCATGTCTAACAATATAAACCAGGTTGTTTGGTCTTGTCATAACTCGTCCTTCTCCGGTGACAATGAGAAATAACAAAATCTTTGATATATACATGCTTGGTTAGACCTGTGCTGCTTGTATACAGCCCTAAGTAGGTACTCGGCTTGGCCATGCTTACATATATATATATATATATATATATATATATATATATATATATATAGACACACACACACACACACACACACACACACACACACACACACACACACACACACACACACACACATATATAGTTGTGCCTATATTTTGCACGATAATCTCACTTAAATTCGTTTCACGACCCTGGTAGTGTTTAATTCTCACACTCTTACATTAAAAGTCTACTGTTACTTTTCTGAAAGTATACAAATGAATGTTCTCTTTTAATATGTTCTCCTCTCCTCTTTGTTTTAGAGCAAGATTCAAATAAACTATTTATAAGTACCTCTAGCTTTACAATTCATAATCCAAATTAAACTACACTAATTAGATTACATCTATACTTATCAAATTACATTATACTAATCAATTA
Source organism: Erythroxylum pelleterianum (assembly GCA_027563865.1). Classification (NCBI taxonomy): domain Eukaryota; kingdom Viridiplantae; phylum Streptophyta; class Magnoliopsida; order Malpighiales; family Erythroxylaceae; genus Erythroxylum; species Erythroxylum pelleterianum. The sequence goes on from JAOQMR010000007.1 coordinate 19,454,175, forward strand.
GATGACACCCTCATCTACTCTATGATTTAGCTCCATCACAACTAACAAGATAAGAGATAAGATACATCCATATTCATAAAGATCTCCATTATCTTCACAATAATCCTCCATCTTTATCCTTTATAGCATATGTATATCTACTATGATTTTATCTGTCACATCATCTAAGATCTTCCTTGATCTCTATCCATTGATGATGAGTCATCTAAGCCCAAAGCCTTTTATAGCACACTGGTTATATCCAATGCTTACTCATGTTAGGTCCATTAGTCATGGTTCATCTATTTAAGCACATATTAAGTCCTTAGAGCTCTAACATGCCTCCCTCATACGTGTGATCCAACTAAAGTTCAACCTAAGAACAATCTCGAGCTCATCTTTTTGTCTCATATTTAAATCTTGTATCTCATTAAAGATTACTACTAATATGAACTAATACATGTCAACACTTGCCTACTCTCGAGTTTTCATCGACCATGCCCTTTTTTACCTACTCGTAAGTTTTTGCCTTGTTCCATTATTTTGAGTGTTAAATGTTGGCCAAGGCTTGTTATTGCCTGCATGATTATACTATTAGGACTTAGGGGTCTAACACACGGTTTATTGATGGTGTTAAGAAGCCTATTAGTCTAAGATCGAGCCAATCAAACACACATTGATTCATCAAGACATTTAAGATCGAGCCAATCAAACACACATTGATTCATCAAGACATTTAAGATCGAGCCAATCAAACACACATTGATTCATCAAGACATTTACAAGTAGCACCATGATTAAGATTAAATGTCGTATCCTTCTTTTAAAGTTAGGAATAACAGTCCATACCTTCTAAAGTCTAAGTTCGAAGTTAAAGTGGATTGAGTTTGGATAATAAAACTCAAAAGGACTATGTTATTTTGAATCAAATTTTAGGGACAGACAAGCCTAATTTTTTAAAAAATTTAACTCAACTTCGACCTCGAAGTTTAATCAAATCAGTTTAAACTCTAAACATTTGAACTCAAACCTTTGTTTCAACCCTACTTTTAACACTTATAATGGTATACTGATGACCTATTTCTATCAGTCCATTTTCACTATAAAAGTTGCATGGATATTGGAATCAACAAGTTTCTTAGTTCAATATGACTATGACCTGGTTTCTTTTGTTGCCATGAGAAATAGAATCCTAGAGTCCCACTTCATTTATAGAACTTGTTCTTAAACCTGTGTGTGACACTAGATTTTAACAATTCTGGCTGCTATTCCTTTGATTACTCTGTGAGTGCATCAAATGGTTACGAGATTAAGGTATATGATAGCAGGTGTGAAGCTCATCAAATTCGAACTTCAATATTAAGAAAGGTGACGGTGAATTAAGGTTTAAATGCTCAAATTGGGCCCAAAGTTTTTTAGGTTTGATCAATTTAGGGCCAAACTTTTTAAGCGACTCAATAAAAGTCTAAAGTTTCTTAAGACTGCTCATTGTTAGGCTATTTTAAACAGAAATTAGTAAGTGTCATACACGTATCATTATGGACAGACTAGTTGGTCTTTAGATTCCACGTTAAAAACACATATGGCCTACGTGAATTTTTAAAAAAGAAAAAAATTAAATCATTTCTGAACCCTAAATTTATTTATAATCCTTGGTATATTCACCCTTTCTCTCTCTCATAAACTTACCTAAATCTTGTCTGATTCATCGTCTTGCCTCCTTCCCTCTAATGAATATCACTCCTCAGGCATCAAAAGAAGAATATTTCCTAATTGTATCCAATGAATTGTGTTTTTCCTTTTTCTCTCTCTCTTTTCACAGAAAGATTGAAAATAAGAAAACATAAAAATGATATTTACAAAATAGACAGTTATTGAACATGTGATCACATTTTTGTGATGTCATCATATACTTGATTGAATCATACATTTTGTTGCAATTAATTTTGCTGCTTAATTATCACCTATAAAGATTTGAGGAAGACGTTTGTACAAGTTGCACAACCATTGATGAGGTTCTATAATATAGTTCATATGCATAGTTATGGCTTAAAATGATGCGTCGCATTTTTTGGGTAAATTTTAGTGGCATCTCGCTCATTCATAGGTTAATACTACAATTCTTCTTAAATTCAAAAATTTTAAGCAACTGCATATTTGGTCAAATAGGCATTGACATTTCATAACTCAACTTCAACTTTTCAGGGTTTAAAGAAAGGTTTTCCCCCGTTAAGGATGGTGAATGTCTATGATGGCTTGTATTTTGTCCATTTCAGTCAAGTTTGTCATATTTACAGTCTTTTTCAATTGCAGTGATACTTATTCACAGTCAAAATCTTGCCCTCCAATCCAAAAATGTATAAGAACTAAAGTAGCAAGATTGATGGCTGAGATCATGTAGTTGTTATGACTCACATTCTATCAGAAAAATTAGTAAGTTGAAATTCAATTATTTATACATAAAAAGTAAGATGATGATCTTTGTCTTTTTCTTTTAAAGCTTTGCAGTTTGTTAGTTGTTAAATTGTGTTCAATGGTTTGGTTTGTTCTTGATCATTGTCACTAGAGATTGGTTATCCTGTAATGTTTACTTGGGAAGCTCTTGTAATTGCTCTATTTTAGTTGAATGTTCATTTTCTTTTGGTCAAGAAAAGCACCATCATTTGAGGGAGAATATCCAAAGAACTTTGTTTATGTCCATTAGCATAATTTGAATCTACATGGTGTAATGAACTATTGGATTTTTAAGCATAAGATGAATGAATATCAAGCTAAAGCTACACAAAAATCTTTCATATATTCAATCTCATTGCCTAAAATTCTTGTGAACTTGAAGAAGATATCTGTGTTATGCTCTTTCATATATTCAATCTCATTGCCTAAAATTCTTATATGACATCTATATCAAGCAGAATTACAGGCAGATGACCACAATGTCAGGTTAGTTGAATTTTATGTGACTATTTTATAAGTATAGTTCTAATTAATTGATTACTTACATAAGGGCAGGTAGACATAGATGTATATAACTTGGTTGCTTACAATCTTTTAGGACTTGTATGCTTGAAAGCAATCATCAGTAAGCTATAGGGTTTCACGTTTTAATGGCTAATTGGTTCGATTTTGGCAGAACTGTAAACCTAAGCATCTTATTTCATAGACATCTTGCATCTAGAGGATAATACGAATTCCAGCAGTTGCTATATAGCTTGCTCTGTATGCATTTGTTAAGTTATCCTCCTATACAACTTAATGTATTATCCTAAGGAGCTAAATTGGATTCAACTGGTTGGAAGCCTAGACAACATATCTCTATGAAGTGATCACCTCTTAATCTCCTTTACTTACCATTCAAAGTTGTGGATTTGGCATCTCAGCTATTTAGTCATTTGGTATGCAAATGTAGTAGTATTTATATTATCATTTTATTTATTTTCCTTCCAAATGTAATTCCATTGAAGAATTGAAAGAACTTATATGTGTTTTAGGGGTTAGACCTTGAGATATTGTTGGAAATTAGATGTAACAACATTATGATGTAAAAGCCATATGTACATGTTAGAATAATCCACATTTGCAATTTTCTTACTCTGATTTTCTATTTTTATCCTCTTAAGTCTAATTATATTTCATTTTAAATCTTCCATGTCAATATGTGTTCATTTTTAATGAAGTCTAGACCATTAATTTTGCTAAAATATTTCATTTAAATATGAATCCTAATTTAATAACTTAGGAATTTATTTTTTGGACATTTTTTAAAAAGTGAATATGGGCTTTTAGTTTATTTATAATCGACAGTAACTCATTTTAACATCTTCGATTAGACGGGTACAATTACAACCCTAGAATGTTGTAAGTTTCTCCAGTGAAATATATTTCATCAAACGGTCAAAACAAAGTGGAGTTGTAAGTGCATATTCAATAAGTGAAGCTGACAAGGACAAAAGAGAGAGACAACAAAAACTAACAGAAAAAGAAGTCAATGAATAGTGTCATATAGAGAGCAAAGCCAGTAACTAAATCACATATTTAAAACTATTAATAAGTACCAGAATTCTTCTTTCAAATCCATAAGTTTAGAGCATCCCCAATATGGTAATTTTAAAATCTCCAAATTCCTGGTTGGCATCATCAGAAAGGAGCTTTGACATGATTATTAAAAGACAAATGTAACCTATCATTCCCTCAACAATCTCTTTGATGAACTAAGAGAATAACTTCTTCAACACACACGCACCTTTGTGGGATTTGGAGATTTTTCCGCTTGATTACTTACACATCATCATCATTCCTAGTACTCTGATTTTAGTAGCATCCCAAAACCATTATTCACTTCATATGCCCTTCATTGTCATAAGATTCCATTAGAAACTCACAGAATCTGTAACAAAGTCAATAATTTTCCAAAAAAGTAGATGGATAAATAGTTAATTGGAAGCCATAAAGCATTAATTTTTGGATATTATAGAGAAATGTTAGATAGAGCTGTTAAAAGTCCAAAAGAACTTAAAGGGATAATGTAATTATGGAACTTAGGTGCAAAGCAAACATTGCAACTTTTTGCAGACAACACTTATGAAAACTTAAGAATAATTATCCAGAAATTAAATAACTGACAACCCAAGCCAATTGGTTAAAAATATTTAGGAATGTTTCTGAATATAAAAGCAGAAAAGAATCGAGATTTGTGTATCAGTAAGATCACTCACAGCAGTATCTTGACAGAAAACATCACCAGCCAAGCTAATATCACATGAATTCTATAGCTAACAAACTAATTTAGTAAAAGAAAAGTGCATAGACATTGAGAAAGAAGAAATTATTGCACTAAAAACTTCTATAGAGAGCATGTGCATTGTGCTTTAGCTAGGACTTATTTCAAAAGTTTGATTTGACCAGAAATAGATTCTGCCCTCAAAGTTTTGAGCTAAACATATGGCTTACCATGTTTGCCACACAATGAATATAGTTTGATGCAGTTAAAAAAGGCAAAGAAAGAAAGACAGAAAAAGGGTAAAATCCAGATAAACATTCTTGGTTCACAACTTTGTGAAGGAAAAAAACATAGAAATCTCTGTAACTTTAAGCAATTCTTATCACTATCATCCAACAGTTATTTCAACCTTGTGAAAAGAATCTTACATTCTAATTTAATATTTCATAAACAAAAAGAATGATCAAACATTTCTTAGGTAAATTCGAATTCTTTAAAGAAATAAGAGAAAGAGTTAATGAACATTCAATGTTTGACTGCAGAATAATAACTTCCATGACAATAATGTAGAAATGCAAACAATGATCGATCCTTGCACCAACTCACTGGTGTAATAGTTACATAGTTAGAAGCCACAATCAACTCTATCAAGTATTTTATTAGCACTAGAGAATATGGAATTAATAAAAGCACGTTTGAGTTGTACTTACGAGTCCAGTAATTTGAACCAGAGTGTCTCCGACTCCTCAGGCGTTAAACGAAGAGTATTGTGCTGACATAATCAAATATAGGCTTGTAATATATTGAGAATATCATTCACTTGTAAGATGCCAGATTGGAAAAGATTCGGGTAAGTCTCCGAGAGAGAGAGAGGGTGAATATACCAAGGATTAGAAATCAATTTAGGATTCTAAAATGATTTTATTTTTTCTTTTTTGAAAATCCACATAAGCCACGTGTGTTTTTAACATGGTATCTAAAGACCAACTGGCCTATCCATAACGGCGCGTGTATGACACTTCCTAATTTCAGTTCAAAATAGCCTAATATTGAGCAGACTCAAGAACGTTTAAACCTTTATTGAGCAGCTTGAAAAGTTTGACCCTAAATTGATCAAACTCAAAAAAATTTGGCCCCAATTTAGGCATTTAGTTGTTAATTAAGTAGTGGCGTATACCAAAGGAAGAGATCCATTAGCCAACAGGGAGGTTCGAGTTGTAGTCTCCACCATTGACTTTAGATCTTGAAATTGCATAAATTGGGAGTAGAAATATATAGGCTAGCTAATAATAGTTCAACTAAATTTATTATTTAATTTTAAATTATTTAAAATAATATATATGAATTTTTATGATATAAAAACACATGAAGTTTTATTAAGGAAATATTAAGTCATCATATTTGTATTATTCATAAGAATAATGTTTTCCACAAATTAAAAAACACTTTTTTCTTTTTTTTTGTATCTCTTCGTTTTCTTCTTCTCATATTCTTTGGATCACATATTATATATGGGATTTGAACTACAATTGTCTCATTAGTTAAATGATTAATATAATTTTCTAGCTAGTTACTCATTATAAATGTCTATATTTATTATCTCTTATTAATACAAAACGAGATTAATCGTTTAAAATTATGCAATTCTTTAATAACCTATATATATATATATATAACATTTCAATTAATGAATCGATTATTTACTAGATTTTATATGATATATTTTAGGTTATATCTTATATCCTTATTATTATTTTATTTTATTTATTTCACCATGTTATAATTATATTTAATTCTTTCACTATGAGACAATGACTACATTTGAATATATTTTTATGTAAGATATCAATCAAAATGATTTTTCTCTTTGAATTGCATACGTGGATAAGAGTCATGAGAGTATATTAGGGAGCTAATTTGATCTTTAAGATCTTATACAATGTAAGTTGAGATCTTTTGACTTACGTTAATCATTTTCTATGGCCAACTTTATAAATATATGATAAAAGTCGTGAATTATAATATTAACTCATTTTTTAAGTGGACGTCCCATATTCATAAAATGTCATATAAATGTTGATTCAAAATTATACTTAATATCTAGTATGAGTTTCCTAGTCTACTCTTAAATTTTTCTTAAGACTCATATCTGGAAATTTAAGACATTTATTGACCATTAAATCATTCTAAACTAATTTTCGTTTGTTTTTATTGTTCAAGGTAACATTTATAGTTTAAGATTCTTGCTCCTTATCACCAAGATATTAAAATTTAAACTTATCTCAATCCATTGTTTTGAATATTAGAGGTGATTGCTAATGTTAAGGTCAGTATCTTATCTGATTGATATACTCTTTGATTCATATTCAAATTTTTACACACAAAAAAACATACTTTAGAATCAAGTATTATATAACACTTATCACATAAAAAATGATTTTCAATTTGTACAATGCAATAGGTTATGACAATACAATGAATGAATATATATTTAAACATATTTATCAATAATATATCAATACTAAGTAATTTTAGTGACTTCACATGCCCAATATATTCATCTCTTAATTGACTTTGTTGTTAGGTTTGCCACATCATATATAAATATGTACTTTATGTTCATTTTACTTCAAGTAACTAAAAGTGATCAATTTGCTTGACTATCAATTTTAGTGATTCCTAAATGAACTAAAAGATGTCTAAGCCAAAAAAAATTCTTATATTGTAGCTAAATTATTATAAAGTCAGCTTCCATTATGGATAAAGCCAACATATGATTTTCTTTTTAATTTTCATAATCTTACATCATCGTTGAGTAAAAAAAATGATCAAAGGTAATGTAAAAAATTAAATTCAAAGGTATAGATTATCTCTCATATAAATCTCGAGTCTAATTTACATTTTATAACCTTGTATACATAGGTCATTATTATTGGTCCTCCAATAGTGTATGAGAGGGGTGAATAGTGTATTCATTTTTTTGCCTATTTGTAAACTAATGAATGAATTGTTTATTCCAATAAATAATTATGACAAATTTACAAATGATAATCACAAAGTAATCACAATAATAAATAAAAAAATTAGAGAAAGAAGGATAAGTCCAATTTGCAGCCAAACAACCCTTAACCTCCATCTGCTTCCCAAGCTCCACTTGAAAATTCACTATCTTCTTGCTTCAATTGGTAAAGAACAACCCTCAATATAACATCTTTACCCTAACTGAAAAGTTGTCTTACTTTGTCATATACGAGGAATAACCCTTTATAATTCTTGTTTAAAGGACATCATTAAGTGTGTCTCAAACAAATTTTCCAATTACAAAAATATACAATTTAAAAACTCTTTCTCTTGCTTACATTAATGAACAATAGCTTACTATATATTTTGTAACGTACAAATGCACTCTCTAGCCTCTTAAGGGCCTTAGCAACTGTCTAGTATGTCCAAATAACTTCTTACAATTTATATGTGAGCTATTTCTACTTAAGATAACCATAAAAATCATTACAAACAAAAACTAGTTATTATAATAGTTAGTACTAATGATGTTGATTGATAAATAGTACTTGTGTTATTGATTGATAAATCTAACATACAGGTCTACTTATATGTTGACTAATATGATATACAAACACACAATATATAAGTTTTCACTTCTTATAATACACTGGTAAATCATACTTAGACATTAGTCTAACAATGTGTCTAGAAACAACAAATTGATCGACCAAAGTGTCTGAAACATATTTCTTACAAATGTTAAGCCCTTTTAAAGATTAGATCATGTTATTTTGATTAAAACTTGAACCAAAATTATCTCAAAAGTTCCAAACTTTATTTTAAAGATCAAGAGGTTTTATTTAGGGACCAAAATAAAATTCATCTTGATTGTGAAAGGAATTATACATAATATTCTATATTCAAATGATCATGTAATGATTGAGTTCTATTCATTGAAATGACTAAGATAAGGTTACAAAAAGAATTATAATAATTTGAATAAGCGTTGATATAATTGATTACTCCTTATTCTTAGTTCTTCATTTGAATTATATGTATACTTTGCTTATTTTCTCTAGCCATTGTTTGTTTAATTTATTCAATTGTCTCTTTTACTCACTTTGTCCTTTTATTAAACTTCATCATTCATAAATTGTTTGATTCCATTATAATAGAGCTACTAATATCACCAAAGGCAAATTCCCTAATAGCAATAAATTTTGTTATAATAAAAAAAATGTTTTTAAAACCTTAGTTGGTCAAAAATTACCTTGATAATGCAATGAATAATCAACAATACCTTTTAAATACTCAATATTCCCTTTATTGCTTTCTAATATGTTTGAATTATTTGACCAATATCAACTTGTTATTCCATTAATGTAGCAAATATTTGGTCTTGTACATATTATTAAAAGCATAAGACTTCTAACTAAACTAGAATATGAAACTTTCTTTGTTTGTGGCCTTTTTGTGATGTAATTAGAAATTTTTTTATTAAGATCTTCACCATTAGCAATAAGATTAATAATTAACTTTCAATCTTGTACACAAAATCTTTTAATAATTTTTGGAATATATGTTGCTTATGAAAGAGACAATGATTTTTTTTTGAATGATCTCTTAAATCTTTACTCCAAGAATATACGCAACTCCTTTTATGTCTTTCATTTCAAATTTGGATAACAACCAATTTTTGATTTGCTTAGTAAACTCACAGTCATTACGAACAATCAAAATATCATGAACATATAATGATAAAAGTATAAATTATCCTTGGATCTTTTAATGCACATTGATCTTCATCAATCGTGTGGAAATCATATGAAATAATTACATTATGAAAACAAATGTACCAATATCTTAAGGATTACTTCAGGCTATAAAATGCTTTTTTATAATCGATACACTTTATGTTTTTAACTATCTTTACAAAACCTATGTATTGTTCCATATATATATATATAAAGAAAATTAGTCTTTATATATATATATATATAAAGAAAATTAGTCTTTACATCTATTTAATATAATTTAAGATCCAAGTTAGTTACTGTAGCCAAGATTAATAAAAAAGAAACAAACTTCCCTATAGTTAACATGTCTCTTCATAATCAATTCTCTCATTTTATATATTCTTTAGCCACAAAGTATGCCCTTAAAATTGTTATTAGCCTTTCGCTTTATTTTTAGAACTCATTTGCTCATGATAGCTTTCTATCTACTAAGGAGATAAACTAAGTCCAATAATTGATTAAAGGCTTAAAGAAATCATTTCCTCCTTCATTGTTTTCGTTCATTCTTCTCTAGCTGGACCAGTCATAGCTTCATTTACATTTCTTAGCTCACCCTCTTGTTGTGGAATAATTATGTACATTTTTTATTTTATTTCAAAGTGATGTCAAAGAATAATTTCATGATTATTTCTACATAACAAGGTTCATGAGATACAAATTTATGTCTCAATTAGTCATACTTAAATAAAATACAATAGGTAAACTCCTATTGAGACGCAATCTAAATTGATCTTGAGTTAATTCTTTACTTTCTAGATTGCTCTAACTCATATGGAGTCCTTTTTCATAATTCCATGTAATGGAATCTATTTGATCATGAGTCTCATATAAAAATTGTGAAAATTAAATATTTATCTAAAAATGCACATTTATATTTTGAGTTATTTTAGCATGATTTGTCCTAATTTTAAGAATATGAAGAACATGGAATTGATAACGGCTTTATGAAAAAGTTATATGAAAAGTCTATTATGTATAAGCCTATAAAAAAGGCTTTAATTATTTTGAATTGTAGGTAGAAGTTTTCACATTTTAAAACCATCTGCTTTGTTATCTCTCTCTGCATTTTTTCAGTATCTAATATTCTAATAAAAATAGATTTTTTTTCCTATTTCACCCTAGAGTTCACAATATGTAATAAAGATATTTTTCTTCCCTTTTGAACCTTAGTTTCTTATTTTTTTTTTAGAAATATCATGAATGTAGATAGTACATCAAATGTTTTTAAGCTTGTTATATCAATTTTTTACCTTTCCAAAACTCATATGAAGTACTTGTAATTGATTTTGTAAGCATTCTATTAAATGCGTAAGTGGTTGTTAGTAAGGCATTACCAAATAAGTGATAAATAAATTTGCTTACGCTATCATAGACCTAATCATGTTTATAAGCATTTTATTTTATCTTTACACAATACCATTTTATTTTGGAGTTCAATGAGTAATCCTTTCAATCCTTTTTTAATCACATAATATCTTAAACTTATCATACATGTATTCACTTACTCAACTAATACAATCTCATATCTTTCCCTCACATTTCTTGGACCATAGATTCTAGATAAATTAATTGTAATGGGTTTGAAAGTCTTATTCCCTTTTCAAATGACTTTCTTACTATTTTATTAACTAGACAATATTCTCAAATAAATACAATTCTTTATTTAAATTACCTAAAAGATCTTTTTTTAGCTAATTAACTTATTCAATTTTGACCAATATCATATAGTATAGTATACCTTTTATTTCTTAAAGAATCACTTTCCTTTTCATCTTCTCATATTTAGTTTTGAAGATCAATTTTTAAAATTACAATTACCATAACAATTAATTAGTTAATGTAATTTTGTAACGATCACACATTTAAGTGTCAACATCTATTAATATATGTTCAAAACATCAATGGACTACAAAATATAAGTATTTAATGTATGCCTTTTTATTTAGTGAAAAATCTCCTTCCTTTTCATATTCTTATATTTTATTTTTCAGATCAATTTTTTAAAATTAAATTATGAGTATCGCCATCTATTAGTATATACAAAAAATTAATGTATTACAGAAAATTATTATTATGCTATGTCAATCCATACTCAAAATTTACTAATTTAGTTGAACATTATTTGAACACTTTAAAGTTGAAAAATCCGAACTATAACATGAAAATATTGAGATTTTGTCTTGTGTTAAGTACGAAGGACAATCAAGATGTGTCACATACACTAACAATACCTCAAAGTGCTATACATATCACAACTGAATTATATTACAAAAGCTGAAACTTATACACTATCCTTTACAAGGATCCTACAAGAAGAAATGAGAACAACTACATTACTCAACATGTACACAAATTACACTCAAAAATCATATTGACCAAATCAATCTAAGTTCATGGCTGATGTAGTTTTGCTTCCCTTTAGCTGTCAACACCTCTCTAATCAAATTTACTATCATCTCAGCTAGTTCATATTTATGAAGCTCCTCTTTTTTGTAAATACTTCTATTCCTCTCCCTCCATATATAATAGACCACCATCTGAAAGGATATCTTAATAATAAGACTATACTGCTAGCCAGGTTTGAAGTGCCTAATGATGTCATTCAATGTTTCATCTCATTCAAATGAGAACCTTGGAATTCTAATCATGTGCAATATCCTATTCCACACTAATTTACTGAACTCACATTCAAAGAAGAGATGGTTTCCACTTTTATTTTCTAGTTTACATAAAACGCAAAGGGGATAAAAACTTCCAAACCAATGGTCTTTTGTTCTTAACCTGTTTTCAATCGCTATCCACAAGAAGAATGTGGATTTTGGGCACATAACCTGCTTCCGAACTACATCTTCCCACAAGACTGCAACCACTGGAGCCATCTCTATACTATAAGCTGATTTGTTAGTGAAATCACCGCTAGCATGAGCGGTCCATATCATCTTATCCATTCTAGTGTCAGTAGGTAAGTTAGAAAAATAGCTTTCCAGCAAATGGAAAAACCTGATATTGTTCATCCTATTCCTCTCCTAAATGAACATTGCAACTTTTGCCTCCTTTGGGATCCTACGTCTTAGAACTTGTAATTCATTTTGCAACCACAGGGGACTAAAATTGGTCCAATTATCAAACCAATAGCTTATATCTTGAACATTCCCTACCCTATACTTCATATAGGGATAAATATTCTCCCTAAGATTCAATAAAGTCTTAAAGATCCAAGAGTAGTCTCTATTCAGTTGAAGTTGCTAAAAGCTTTGGACAAAGAGACGGTAGGTTTGCACCCATTTAACCCACAATGCTTCCTTATCAACAAATAATCTCTAAATCCTCTTCATTAGCAAGACCCATTGTAATCAGGTAATCGATAAAACTCCTAATCCCCCTAGTTTTATGGCAAAATAATTTCATTCCATTGACCTTGGCCCCTTTGCACTTTTCGGTATTACCATTCCACAGAAAAGATTTTAGCAACCTTTCCATTTCCTTAATCACTCTTGTAGGAATAACCACATGAGTTGCCCAGTGGACATGCATGCTATTCAAAACAAACATAATGAGGGTGGCTCTAGCAACTAAAGATAAAAACATGCTCTGCCGAGCAAAAATTCTAGCTCTTAACTTTTGTAGCAACGATAAGAAATCTTTTGTAGCAACTCCGTTCTTCTGCACATTTATCGTCATCCCCACCCATCTCGAGAAAGTGTTCACCAAGCTTATCACCATCCTTATGATATGAGGTTCAGCCTTGCAAAACAGAATCATATCGTTAGCATATAGCAAATGTGATAGTTTCAGGTCGCTACATTTATGATGGTATTGAAACAAACCATTACTTTCAACAAGTTTTGAAATATGCAGATAAACCCTCCAGAGCTAGAGTAAGTAGATCAGGGGAGAGGGAATCCCTTTGCCTAATCCCTCTACTATTAATAAACGGTTTTGTTGGAATCCCATTGACTAAAACACTCATTGAAGTGGTTTGAATATATTGAAGAATCCAATGGCAAATTCTATTAGGTAGTCTAATGGCTTCCAAGCAATCTTTCAAAAAATCCTAACTACTAGTATCGTAAACTTTAAAAAGGTCTATCTTCAATGCACAACTCTGAATCTTTTTTCTAGTATGATATTCCCCCAATAACTCTTAAAGTAACAATATATTATCCCTAATGCTTCTCGAAGGTGGGAAAACTCCTTGTGCCACATTCACCACCTTTGACACCATTGCTTTCAATCTTTCTTCCAGTAGAGTGGCAATAATTTTATAAACCGTTGAGCAACAAGAAATTGACCGATAATCTGTGGTCATCTTGGGTCTATCCTTCTTCAGAATTAACAAATAAAAGTATGAATAATCTCCAAAAGTAATATTCCAGGAGCAAAAAACTCCAATACTGCATCAATTAATAAAGGTCCCGTTATGTTCCAAGTTTGCTAGAAAAACCCTGCTGAAAATCCATCAAGACTCGGCGCTTTTGAGCTATGTAACTGAAAAACCACCTCTTTCACCTGTTGAGTAGTGAATGGGGCATTCGGCATCTCTTGAATATCTTGACTATGCCGAAACTCCATCACATTTCTCACTCCAAAACCATTCTGTTGGACTTCTGTGCTTTTCATTAGCTTGACAAAATAGCCTAAGATATGGTCAGCAATCTCCTTTTGTAGAGTTATCATATTCCCCTCCCCATCTTTCAGAATTGTGATAGTGTTTGTATTTCTCCGGGCCAACACCAACGCCTGGAAATATTTTATGTTCATATCACCTTCTTTGAGCCAATTCTGCCTCGCTTTCTGTCTAGAGATTAATACCTACAATTTAAGAGCTTCTTGAAAGTTCTTCATACAGTCTGCTTCGAGAACTTTTAAGCTATCATTAAGTGGATCCAAATAACACCTCTTTTGAATCTTTGTCAATGGTTTCCCTAGCTCTTTTACACCCCGAGATCTGCCTTTACTAAATTCTTTGATAACCACTTTTGCTAGCTTCAGTTTTTGATAAGTTGGAAGGCTTTATACCTTACCAACTCTCCTTCCCAGACCTTGCCAATCACTGCCATAAATCCTTCAATCTGAGTTAATCCGTTGAAAAATCTAAAAGGGGACCCTACTTTAGGACCATCACACATCTGTTGAATGAAAATAAAAGCATGATTGGAGAACATAGGTTCACTAAATACTGCCGAAGCTCTAGGGAGATAATTGAGCCATCTTTGATTTACCAAAGCTTTATCTATTTTTTTTCCTTATAAATAGGTTACCCTTCTGTTTGTTTTCCCAAGTAAACCATCTACCAAGCCCTCTAAAATTCATCAAATCAGTGTTTTGCATCAGCTGAGTAAGTTCTTTCCTTGTTCCCACATGAAAACCCACACCACCTTCTACTTTATCTGATTTTAGATAGCAATTGAAATCACCTAAGGCCACCCACGGATCTTGCATACCTGCATATATGGCCTGCATCTCCTCCGACAACTTAACTCTTTGAAACGCAAAATTCGAAGCATAGATAATTGTAACCTCAAAATGGAACTTGCCTATAAGAGTCCATATAAATAGGTTTGCCCAAGGCACTTGCCAAATGGCTCAAGCCTTCCACCGTCCAATACTTCATCAATAATCCATGAAACTAAACCCACAAGGAAATAGCTTCAATTGTGCCTCTATCCAAACTCATCTCGGTTTGATCCATTATTGTAAAAACAGGGGTTGGTCCCCTACATGCCATGGCCCTTGTTCGATAATCTCAGTCAGATTAGCATTCTCTATAAATTTAAAAAGCAACGATTCATCCTCCCTAAGCATTACATTTTTTAGTCATCTCTTGCCCCAACGAGCTATAGCCCAAGCATTTACAGCTGGAAAAGCCAACCTTTTTGCCTAGAAAAAACCCACTAAGGCGTTCGACTAAGCTCTGGCTCCAGCTTGCAACAACTCAATGGGAGGAGAAAATATACCATCTTGAACTACATTTAGGTAGTATTTGAGTCTCCTTTATTTTGTTGGACATTTATCTTGCTTCTCCAAGATCTGACAATTGGCAATTTCCTTTGGGTATGTTCTCCGGAATCCTTCAACCCATCCGACTTCCCTACCGATTTGCCTTTTAGTATCTCACGGGTTAGAGGCGGGGACGAATCTTCAGATGTTGAAACCATGCCCCCTTTATCAGACTGGAAGAAGGCCTCCGGTATGGCGTTGGCTTCCGCCACTCTTGTCTCCCTAAGAAATTACCTCCAGACCTCGAATCCAGATCCTCTGTCCAATATTATGGTGTCTTATTGTGTGCAATAAATCTCAACCATTTATTTATGTGAATTTCGCGTGGGTCCCGCAAAATAAATGGTTGAGATTCTATGAGACAGAATAAGACAAAATAATATTGAACAGAGATCTGGATTCCCAAACCTCCCACGGGAACCCAACAGAACCAATAGGAACAATGTTGTTTCAATGGAAAGCTCGGACAGCGAAACTCTGGTTAACAAATGTATCACACATCTTATTTGCAAAGTCCATCAAATTGATTATTCTCAGCCTGAACTTAGGCCTGGAATGTGACATGTAGCTTACAGCAAGTCGTACTTTCCACCTAGATCAGATACACTGTTAGAATTTTTTTTTTTTTTTTGGAAATATTGCTTGAACCTTGGATGATTACAATTAATCACGTCCTTCTCTTCTGTCTGCGAAAAACGAGATTCCAACAGTAAGTGTTTTATATGTCATCTGCTTGCGATCTGTGTCTCCAATCTGTTTAGAGAAGGTCAGTAGATATGGAGACATTTCTTTTGCCAGTTAGTATGAGAATACACTTGTACAGTATATCTGTGTAGATAAGGTGTTTCAGCTTGTTTATGAGAATCTTTTGATTTTTCTTTGCAATTGATTGCTGAATTTTTCCTTTGGAAATGGAACTAATTCTAACTTCCTGCTTGTGACTTAATTGCCACGCGATTTCATAGCGAAGGACAGTAAAGGGAAATGAAACTGTCTTGCAATTGAAAATGAACAAAGTCTATTCATGCCAAAGTGAACCTATAAAGCTGTAGAAGTGGTTGAAATTGGTACAGCGTCTGCTAATAATTCCAACAGGACATCCTTATGATGGATGTACTCATATGGGAATAGTTGTAAATGAGTGAAACATGAAAAATCAGCTTCGTAAAGTCTTATGATAAGTTCGCCGGAACTAGTGAAATTCTGAAGATTTGGAGCAAATGGAAATATTCGTTTTTACATGTGACAACACACACCAATCCCAAGGGTCTGCAGTCTAGCTAGCTATCACGATTTCTCCGGGAATTATGTCTATTACAAGAAAATTCAGCTTTGTTATGGGAATCCTTTTGAAAGTTTACGAATTGTCTTCTATATAATTACAGAATGCTGTGTGTTATGCTCTTTGTTATGCTTACTATATCGCTGAAACTATATGATAATGTTCCGATAGTTCCAATATTCCCACAAACCTGACTGACACTGCAATGCTTGTGTTAAAATATAACATTGCCCGTCCACTTCCAGAAACAGATCTCGCATGCACGATCAATTGAGTACACTATCTGGGGGTCCATTTTTGTCGCTAGAATTCTCAGAAACTTGGAACTAATGCTAAATGTTTCTGCAATAGACAGCTCAGTTGCACGCTCATTACTGCAAGATAATATAAAAGCAGAGAGTACCTGGAGACCTATAAGGTTATAACTCTCTGTGAAACAGTGACGTATAGGTGGAGGAGAAGAGTAGGTCGTGTAAATGTTTACCAAGAGCCGACAAATGGGCAAAGATAAGAGCAATAGGATTGCATTCAATAAATCAACCTACTTGGGGACCAAAATTTTGTCTTGCATGTGCTGGCCTGGAAAAAAAAAAAACTGGAAAGTGACTTCACTTGTTAACTACAGAATCTAATCTTCCAGTCATCATCGTTATGATCTGGCTCTGGTCACTTATTGTTTCCTGCTAATTGTTGATTCTAATACCATATTTCTCTTCTCCTAGTTTTAGCCGATGAAGATGTTGGGAATATATTCCTTGTAGTTGCATGTGCAATTTCTATGCAGAATGGCGGGTGTTAGCCATGATTTTCAAGGCCATTCTGTCGCTTATTTCTCTCTCAAGTTGGAGTTTTGACAGACGAGGTGATTCATTAGAAGTGGTCCAGTTTTAACTGTCCCGTTTTGGACCACAACTATCCAGCAAATGAAGATTGTGACTGCTCTACTGTGGGGTTGTCTTCTTGGGTAACTTTCATATCCTAACTAGGTATATGTGACGAAATGGACATAGCCACTTTCTTGTACAAAGGTACATAAAAATTGTTGGCCACTGTTGCACAGCCGATTGATCAAGTACGTTTCCCTCTTGGGTTGGTATCGTATCAATGATAATGGGCATAATTTAAGTGCTAAGTTGACCTTATCCTGAAATGAAGGGAATAGGGTTACTGTAGCTTTAGCTGTTACCTACCTTTTAACTATCAGGATACGACCCCTATATACACTCAAGTATATTATTATTATTTAGAGGTTATGAATAATTATTGTTGTTAAATAAAAAATTTATTTTATTATTTATGATAATAATAATTATCAAATTTCTTTTCTTATATATATATTTATCTAATAATTTTTATTTCTTATTAAATAAAAATATCATGCAGTAATTTTCTGAATTAAAGACCTGACGTTATATCCTTTCTACAGGGCACTGGGCCACATCACAACAATCCATTAATTTATCCGCCTGATTACTACCAGAACAAGTTTTGCATAGCAATGCATCTACTGACAGAATGACAATACCAACAACGCTGATAAGAATGTTACAATATCTTGAAAATTTTCTTAAAACTATGATTGAATAAGGACGTATCTGTATCTGTAATTTGCTTATTTTCTTTCAAACTGCTGGTTTGGTATTGAAATGGGCACTTCCTTGCTTGCTTTGTGGAAGAATACTAATCTCAGAAACTCGAATATACCACTCACAAGAAGTCACAACCAAGTAGTCCCAAGAGAGAACCAAAATTCATTCGTGTTTTGCTGTAATGAGTAGTTGGAAGGTGGAAAATGGGAGGGGAATATAGAAATCAAAATCTCATATTTGTATGTGGCTCTGATTTTGCCCTTTTTCCTCGAATTTTCCCAAGATATCACTGCTTCACTACCTTTCTTTCTGATCCTTTTTTTTTTTTTGGGTTCCGTACTCACAGTCCCCCACTCCAATTAGCCCTAAATTCCATGTTAGTCACCGCCCTTTCATGTTGCCCTGTCTGTTCTCACTTCTAATTCTGTGTGCTTAACGCTTGTGTGATTAATGGTATTGTCTATCTTGGTTATTTATTTCAAACAGTCAAGTTCAAATTCCCTTTGTTTTTTAACCACTTACATTTTTTAAGACCATAAAAAGGAAGTACAAAATAAAGAAAGGGGGGGAAAAGAAAAAGAGAGAAGCTCAAGGATGATAAATAAGTAGTAGGTTCAATGATTTTACCTTGTACAATTTCATAATATCACAAGCTCACGAGCCTGAAAGTTGGATATGTGAAGAAGACGGATGTCTCCCACTATCCTACACATAAAATGCCATATCTACATACTACAGTCACATGAGAGTTTTTGATTAGAATGGCAGGTGAGTTCAGTCACCATTCCTTCTAACATCAGAAGGCTTACAACATATTTTTAAGGCTCCTTGTACTTGCTACCTAGGTTCCCACTAATGAATACAAGTCATCTTTTCGATCATATTTCATTGATAACTCTTGGAAGTTGTCCCAAGCGATATTATCATAAGAGTTTCTCTAGTTCGTTCCCCTCCTTCTATACTTCATGTTTTTGGAAACACGAAGTAAACCCACAAAAAGTGTTAACAACTTTATTGCACATACGTGCTTAAGGTTCGATTAGGAAGTGATTAAGTCGTCCGTAATGAAAGAAACATGCTTTTTGGAGATTACAGAAAAGGTTATGTAATAATATTGGACAATTCTTTAGAGCATATGTTCCCCTCGAAATAATCATAGTAGTAACAGAAAAGAGGAAGACATAAAATATCTGCTTTACAGAAAGAAGTTTGAGATGGCTGAGTCTGAACCACATTTACAAGTATAGAAAAGCAAAAGGAAATAAAGAGAGATCACATGCATTTGCTAATAGACTTATTCCAAAAGTATGGTTTGGATTTCATTGTACCTTCTCTCTTTTTATCTCATATATTATGAGATTATAGATATACTAATGCAATGGTAATCTCCCACCACAAAGCCCTTAAAAAGTATTATATAGTGTGAAAGCACATTACTGAATTATTAGCATGCCTCCAACGATTGGTTTAAATTATCTATTAATTCGA
Organism: Erythroxylum pelleterianum; assembly: GCA_027563865.1. Classification (NCBI taxonomy): domain Eukaryota; kingdom Viridiplantae; phylum Streptophyta; class Magnoliopsida; order Malpighiales; family Erythroxylaceae; genus Erythroxylum; species Erythroxylum pelleterianum. The sequence continues at coordinate 19,474,029 of JAOQMR010000007.1, forward strand.
GAATCATTTATCAAAATCTGAAGTAAGTGTAGTGAAATATCCTGCAAGTGTATTTTATATTTGCCCTTTAACCCATCAACATACACATAACAAAGAGACAATAGTTTTATAGTTCTGATATCATATCATACTGCTCATGAATAGTAAAAGATGACATATAATAATTTGAAAATAAGATGAGTTTAATCTTCAAAAATAGGCATAATTTAAACACAATTCTTTTAAATTGACATTTTTATGTATAAGAAAACATAATTAAGAAGAATATTTCGATATGTTGCTTTGCTAGAAGTATATAAATAAAGTGCATGCATGTTGAAGATTATATTCTCTCAACAAAGAACAATGAAGTAAAGCTTTTGATAAAGTGGCCGAAAACATGGTGTGGCAGTACTTAATGTAAGGATCAAGTTATGTCGCAGAGAGTACAGATAACACTAATCCTTGAGCTTAGCAACTCGTTATTAGTTGATTCCCATGCATTAACTTGCTTAGTTTGGACGACAGCCATTGATATTAAAAAGTGGGTATCCTATGTTTTGAACGATTAAATAAATCTGCAGAAATGATGTGCTCATAATTATACCTCGGTGTAATTAAACTAAGCTTTACTAAACCTCATTTATGGCTGGTATTGCAGGCGAAGTGGCTGTACCTAAAAAGTACATATCAAACTCAACTAACTTCTTCACTTCCTCGACTTCTGATCATCGAACCACTTTAAGGATAAAAGCTAAAGAATGTAATTATCTAGTGATTTAGGTCCGTTTGGTTGAGCTTTTGTCAATAGAGCTTTTATCAGTAGAGCTTTTGTCAGTAGAGCTTTTCTGAGAAGAGC
>JAOQMR010000007.1:19474966-19494026 GCA_027563865.1 Erythroxylum pelleterianum
AGAATTCCAAGCTCATCAAGCAAGAGAAATTAGACCCAGTTTGTCAATGAACAAACTCACAGATATTAAAAGCTAAAGTTTAGTGAGTGAAAAATGAAAGAAGAATGAAAGATGATGAAAGATTGGAATTAACAAGAGAAAATCCACATTTGTAATTTTCTTACTTTGATTTTCTGTTTTTATCCTCTTAAGTCTGATTATATTTCATTTTAAATCTTCCATATCAATATAGGTTCATTGTAAATGAAGTCTAGACCATTAAATTTACAAAAGATACATGTTTAATATGTACCCTTAACTTATAATATCCTATATGGGGGCAAAATTGTTTTATACAGAACTCAGGAAGCCTACTTTCTGATGCAAAAAATTGTTTTATAAGTTTGCATTAGAGATGAGTTGCATGATCGTAGCTGAAAACTCAAATAGAGAAAGTTAAAGGACCTTTGCCGAGAAGGCAGTTGCATATACAACATGTTAGACCGTTGGGGGCATAACCATGAGATGCCCCCTCCTTAAGCAGGCTCGTGGCATAGAAGAATGTATCATCCTCAGGGCCGGTCCTATACTTTTATAGGCCCGGGGCAAAATTAAATTTTTTTAAAAAAATAGGTCCCGTCTCATAAAAAATAATTTTTGGCTAGGAAATTTTGATTTAGAGAGCGGGCTTGGGGCTCCCTCTCATAGAGGGCCCTGGGTAAAATTTAATTTTTTTAAAAAAAATAGGCCTCTTCTTATAAAAAAAATTTTTTGGGCTAAAAAAAATTTTAGTTTAGAGAGGAGGCTTGGGGCCCCCTCTCATTGAGGGCCCTGGGCGGGCACCCTGCTCGCCCTTGCCCAGGGCCGGCCCTGATCATCCTTTATCAATGATCTAGCAGTATCCCTGTGCAAATGAAAAAAGAAACTGAATCAACAAACTAGTTGATAGTAGTGTCATATTCAATAAGTGAAGCTGACGGGGATAAAGGAGAGTGACAACAAATATTAACAGAAAAAGAAATCGTTGACCAGTGTCATGCAGAGAACAAAGCTAGTAACTAAACCACATGTTTGAAACTATTAATGAATAACAGAATTTCTCTTTCAAGTCCATAAGTTCCCAGCATCCCTGATATGGTAATTTTAAAATCTTCAAGTTCCTGCTTACCATCATCAGAGAGGAGCTTTGACATGATAGGTAAAAAACAAACGTAACCTACCATTCCCTCAACAATCTCTTTGATGAACTGAGAGAACAACTTCCTCAACACACGTGCACCCTTATGGGAGTTGGAGATTTTCCACTTGATTACACACACACCATCATCATTCCTAGTACTCTGATTTTCTATTAGCATCCCAAAACAATTATTCACTTCATATTCCCCTTTATTGTCATAAGATTCCATCAGAGGTTCACAGAATCTGTAACAAAGCCAATAATTTGCCAAAACACAGATGGATAAATAGTTAATAGGAAGCCATAAAAGCATTAATTTTGGATATTATAGAGAAATGCTAGATAGAGCTGTTGAAAGTCTAAGAAGAACGTGAAGGGATGATGTGTTATGGAACTTAGGTGCAAAGAAAACATTGCAACTTTTTGCAAACAACACTTATGAAAACTCAAGAATAATTATTCAGAAATTAAATAACTAACAATCCAAGCCAATTGGTTGAATATATTTAGGAAAATTTATTAATATAAAAGCTGAAAAGAATCAAGATTTGTATATCAATAAGATCACTCACAGTATTGAAATAAGATTTTTGTCGCAAAAAATATCAATCAGAGCAACTATCGTGCAGTATTGAACACTGAGCCTGTCACACGAGATACAAAAACCTCAATTATCTCCCTCATGTTAAGTTCAAAGCACGAAAATTTACTCAAAAATAACTTTAGAATGTCTTCTTTCCGTTTTTTGGAGTTAAATCTTATTTATTAGCAATATAATAAATCTAGAAAAATAAAAAAAAACTCACTTTATGGATTCCTCAGATCTAGAAACTGACCCAAAAATAACCCAGGGTATCTTTACGGGAATTCTACATGTGTCTTACGCTCGCCACACTCCCATCGCCTCTAATGCGTGCCCCGTGTGCACCAACAGGTGGCAGCACCTCAGCCAACCACGCATCTGCCAGCTGTCTGGCACATATTGCCTCAGTGGCGATACTGTGCCCTCTTTCAACTTGTTTTTCAATGCTAACCATATGTAGCATAAATTCAAGCATCAGTATGCAAGAAAAAATCGAAAAACGGAACTTTATTTTCTGAAACCCTTATGGAGAAAAACTAAAAAATCTTCTTTTTTAACCACCTGATCACGTAACCGCTTTAATACCACGTATAATACATAACTTTATTCTCTGAAACTCTTATGGAGAAAAACTGAAAAATATTCATTTTTAATCACCTGATTATGTAACCGCTTTGATACCACCTGTAATACATAACATGAGCTTTAGTTATGTATTCTGGATCGAACGTGAAAGGGAAATAATGAAGAAATGTGAAAATAACTTATTTCAGTTATGTAACTTTTGGAGGAGCTTTCTGAAACAAAAATTAGCACAAATCCACCGGAACCTTCACGGGATCTACTCACCAGGACATGTTAAAGCCTTTCTGTAGCTTTTTAAATACGTGAACCTCTGATTGGGTCAGAGTAACCATTCATTCATGATTTCTATTAGCAACCACAGGAGACTAAAACCTTTTATATATAACATGCATATCAGGCTTCCCCGTTACAAGTTTGATACAAGTCTGATCTACACTAATCGGGGTCTGTTTTTCTTCTTAACTTTGATCTATTAACCTAGATCCTTTATTGAGCCACTTATTTTTTTATCTTTTTCAGGATGAAATACGATTAGCTTAAACATAAGTTATCAAAACTGTTAAAATAAATTTAAGTGTTCTCCACCAAATGAGAAAATATCTAACAAATGAGTCGTTCAATGCTTTTGTGAGGTATGATATGTATGATTTCTCAGGACATGCTCAAGCAATTGGCTTTGGCTCGAGCCATGGAATGGTTGCACTTTCACGATCACAGGATTATCCAAACCCTCACAATGATCACTCCAGTAATTATGGAAGAACTTGCTATTTACAAGGTTTTGGCCATTTATTAGCTCAAGAATGTCATTTGCGGACGATCCTTGCTAGTTAATGTAATTAACATTTTCATTATAGGGATCTTCTTCTGATCTTTCACCTAAATTTAGCATACTCCATACCTGTTAATTGAACAAACAAAGCCCATCAAAACCAAAACTACATTTCAAAGAATTGAATTTTGGAGTAGAAGCAAACAAAACCCCCTTTTCTGTTAGAAAGCAAACTCTCTTTTGGACATTTGGAGATCAACGCATGAGGCTCCAATTAGTTGCTTAATAGTTTAGAATTGTAGGTGTCAAAGTTGTTATATTTAAGGACACATATGAGGACACATGTCATTTCCCTTTATTACTAATTGTCCAATGTCGATTTAGCATGCCTATATAAAGGCTAGCTCCCATCTCTTGTACTTTAAGTGAATGAAGTGAAATAAAAAAGTGCAGCAACATATTGTGTGAAAAAGAAGGAGTGTGCAACGTGTGAGGAAGGAAAAAATAGAGTCGTAGCTCTTGAAAAAGAAGGAAATTTTTGTTTGTTTTTTAGATTTTATTTAGAGCCCATCAAGCTTCCAATAAGTGGTATCAGAGACAAGGTTTGATTGTTCATACATTGGTGAAGCAATGGCCAACTATATCCAGCCTTAAATTCTGAAATTGACAAAGACAATTTATGGGAATTGGAGCATCCAAATGAGGGTGATGCTTGGTTCTTATGATTTATGGGACATTGTTTAAGATGCATATACTGAGCCCGTAGATGCAGTTACCGAAGCAGCCTTATCGAATGCTAAAAAAGACATTGAAAGAAAATCGAAAGAAAGACAAGAAGGCTTTGTTCTTTATATTTCAAGGTGTTGACGAACCCACATTCGAGAAAATCTCATATGCAAAGACTTCAAAGGAAGCATGGGAGATTCTGCAGAAATCTTTCCAAGGAGTCGAAAAAGCTAAAAAGGTACATCTTTAATCACTCAGAGCTGAGTTCGAGATGCTAAAAATGCAAAGTTCAGAAAATAGTGGTGATTATGTCACTCGTTTAAAAATAGTGGCTAATGAAATGAAAAGAAATGGTAAAACTCTAGACGATGTTTGAGTAATGGAAAAGCTTTTGCGTTCGCTTACATGCAAATTTGATTACGTCGTCATTGCAATCGAAGAATTGAAAGATTTGTCAGAACTTTCGATTGATGAACTTGTTGGTTCTCTCCAAGCACATGAACATAGAATGAATCGGAATGATAATACTGGCGACTTGGAGAAAATCTTGCAAAGCAAACTATCAGTCGGTGAAAATCAAGCAAGCAGTAGCCAAAGATAGGACAAAGGAAGTCAAAGTGGCTACAGAGGTGGCTACCAAGTGGGACGTGGTCGATGGAGCAACCGAAGCGGATGTGACAATTTTTTGAAAGAGAAAATACAAATGAAGGAAATCTGACATATGGTCATGGAAGAGGTTATAGAGACAGAGGTCGAGGAAAATTTCAACAAAGAAGAGATAAATTTCAAGTGTAGTGTTATAATTGCAATAAATATGGTCATTTTAGTTATGAGTGTAGATCGAATCCTGAGGCACAAGAAAGAAGTCATTTTGCAGTAGTAGAAGACAAGAAAGATAACATTGTTATGCTTCTCTCATTACGAGTAAATAAGCAAAGCAATAATAATGTTTGGTATCTGAACACTAGTGCTAGCAACCATATGTGTGGTCATAAAGAGTTGTTCACAAACATGGATGAGACAGTTCGTGGTAAAGTTACATTCAGTGATTCAACAAAGATTCCAATCAAAGGTAAAGATAAAATCACAATTACTTTGAAAAATGGAGAAAATAAATATATTCCTGATATCTATTATGTTATTGCTTTGAAAAGCAACATCATCAGCCTCTGTCAACTCTTAGAAAATAAATATGTCATATTATTGAAAAATGGATATCTCACCCTCTGGAATAAGAAGGGAGAATTGGTAATAAGAGTAAAGATGACAAAGAATCGTCTTTTCACACTTGATGTACAAAATGAGTTGATAAATTGCATGAAGTCAGTCATCGAAGATGAATCCTAGTTGTGGCATTTGAGGTTCAGTTATCTCAGTTTTACCGGACTAAAATTATTATCAAAAACAAAGATGGTGAACGGATTACCAAAAATTGATCAACTAAAGCAGTTGTGTGAAACCTGCACCAAAGGAAACCAATATAGACAACAGTTTGAAACTGGAAAATCATAGAGAGCCAGAAGGCCGCTAAAGATTGTCCATATAGATATTGCTGGTCCATTTGACATGCCATCAGCTGGAGGAAATAGGTACTATTTAACTTTTATTGATGATTTTAGTAGAAAATGTTGGATGTATATTTTGAAAGAAAATCAGAGGCTCTTGATAAGTTTAAAGCGATGGTTGAAAAGTAAAGTGGACAGTATCTGAAGATAATCAGATCCTATAGAGGAGGCGAGTACACCTCAAAATTATTTGAGAATTTCTGTAAGAAGCATGGAGTCATTCATCAGCTAACAGCAAGATATACACCACAACAAAATGGTGTAGCTGAAAGAAAGATTCGTACAATTATTGATATGACAAGGAGCATGTTGAAGGAAAAGCATTTACCAAAGAATTTGTGGGTTGAAGCTATTGTGTGTGTAGTTTATTTGCTGAATTGTTGTCCAACCAAAAGCATCAAATTTATGACACCCAATGAAGAGTGGAGCGGAAGCAAACTAGGTGTTGGACATCTCAGGATTTTTGGGTGCATTGCATATGCCCATATTCCTGACCAAAAAAGAAAGAAGTTGGATGATAAAGGGGAGAAATACATATTCATTGGCTACAACAATAAGAGTAAAGCATATAAATTGTTCAACCCCTTAACCAAGAAGGTGATCATCTCAAGAGATGTAGAGTTTGATAAAGTAGACTACTGGAGATGGAGCAAAGAAGAAAAGAACATTCAAGGAATGTTTTTTGATGATAAAGATGATGATAACCTGGATTTACAAGAACAACAAAATGATCATTCTCCTCCACAAAGTCCACCAACAACACCTGCATCAACATCGTCACTGCCAAGTAGCAGCAGTAGCAACAACAATTCAAGGGGAGCACCAATTAAAACAGGAAATCTTAGTGATCTTTATGATACTATTGAACGAATAAAATCATTTGACTATTCATTATTTTGTCTAATGGCTGCATATGATCCGGTGACATACGAAGAAGCTGTTGGAGACAAAAAGTGAGAAAAAGCCATGGATGAAAATTTGGTGCCATCCAAAGAAATGATACATGGGAATTGATTAGTCTTCCAAAAGGACATAAACCAATCGGAGTCAAGTGGGTATATAAGACAAAAACCAATCAAGAAGGAAAGGTAGAAAAATAAAAGGCAAGATTAGTCGCAAAAGACTATAAACAGAAATATGGAATTGATTATGAAGAAGTATTTGCTCCAGTTGTAAGAATTGATACAATCAGACTTCTCATAGCACTTGCAGAACAAAACAAATGGAAGATTTACCAGATGGATGTGAAATCAGCTTTTCTGAATGACTACTTAAAAGAAAAAGTTTATATTGAACAACCACCTGGATATGTCAAGAAAGGTCAAGAAGACAAAGTCTACCAACTAAAGAAAGCTCTTTATAGATTGAAGCAAGCTCCGAGGGCTTGGAATATAAGAATAGATGAGTACTTTCAAAAGAATAAATTTGTGAAAAGCCCGTATGAGCATGCATTGTACATGAAGAAAAATAAACAAGGAGATATTATGATCGTGTGCTTATATGTGGACAACATTATTTTCCCAGGAAATATTCCAGGTATGTTTGATGATTTCAAGAAAGCTAAGACCAAAGACTTTGAGTTGACTGATATTGGTAAAATGTCCTATTTTCTTGGAGTCGAAGCGAAACAAACAGGAGAAGGAATTTTCATTTCTCAAGTGAAGTATGTAGATGAAGTCTTTAAGAGTTTCAAAATGAAAGATTGCAAACCAATAGCACACCTGCCGAAGCAAGCATAAAGTTAATAATTGATTGAGACAAAATCTATAGATCCAACATTATTCAAGAGTTTAGTTGGGAGTTTGAGGTATCTGACCTACACAAGACTAGATATTATGTATGCAGTTGGGCTAGTTAGCAGATATATGGAAAAGCCCAAATAAGATCACTTTGATGCAGCAAAAAGAATTTTGAGATATATTAAAGGTACAATTGACCAAGGTTTATTCTATACACATTCTCAAATTTTGAAATTAATTGGTTATTCTGATAGTGATTATGGTGGAGATGTGGATGATAGAAAAAGTACTTCTGGTTATGCCTTTCATATTGGGTCAGTAATATTTTCATGATCATCAAAGAAGCAACAAACGGTTGCCCTTTCAACATGTGAGGCTGAATATTTAGCTTTAACAGCAAGTTCATGTCAAGTAATGTGCTTGAGATATATTTTAAGTGAGTTGGATCATGTACAAGAAGGCCCGACAAGAATATATGTTGACAACAAGTCTGTCATATCACTTGGAAAAAAATCCAGTGGCACACAGTCGAAGTAAACACATAAAATGTCATTTTATTCGGGAGAAGGTGAAAAAAAAATTATGGAATTGGTGTTCTGCAGAATAGAAGATCAACTGGCAGATATTTTTACAAAACCATTGAACAATGAAGTGTTCCGCAGATTGAGAAAAAAGCTTGGTATGCGAAGTCGAGTTTAAAGGGGAGTGTTAAAAAGTAAACTCTCTTTTGGACATTTGGAGATCAACATGTGAGGCTCCAAATAGTTGCTTAATAGTTTAGAATTGTAGGTGTCAAAGTTGTTATATTTAAGGGCACATATGAGGACAATTGTCATTTCCTTTTATTACTAATTGTCCAATGTCGGTTTAGCATGCCTATATAAAGGCTAGCTCCCATCTCTTGTACTTGAAGCGAATGAAGTGAAATAAAAAAGTGCAACAGCATATTGTGTGAAAAAGAAGGAGTGTTCAACGTGTAAAGAAGGAAAAAATAGAGCCATAGCTCTTGAAAAAGAAGGAAATTTTTTGTTTAGAGCCCATCAAGCTTCCAACACTTTCCAGCATTTGTCCGAATAAAACTACAACTTTTTTAAGGGATTAATTCTGAGTGAAGGCTATAAGCATGACATTGAATGTCGCCCAATCGGGACCATTGCAGTTTCTAAAATTTGGAAAGACGTAGTTCATGGCAGTGGAGAGTTTCAGAGGTCCAAGTCTCAAAATGGTGGCTGGTTTTAAGGAGGTGGATATGCATTATGGAATCTTTTACAAGCTATTTGGTTGAGGGTAATAGCATGTCTATTACCCATCCATTCCTATGTAATAAGTAATCTTTGTTTGGTTAGATAAATGCTTACGGAATAACCATTCCGTAGATTAAGAATTCGTGGACATTGGGGAATAGCTAAAGATGCTACCCCTCTATCTTTACCTATTTCGCACACATCCGGAATAGGTAAACGGAAGCTTCGCTTTTGTTGGACAACTTTTTTTTCTCTCTCTCACGCAACAGCACACCCATCTTTCTCACTCACATAGCAGCACACCTCTCTCTTGATGACTCTCACTGACGCTCTTCGTCTTTGGCTCAATGGCCCTCAAGCACTCTTCAAGCTCTCGTCTCTTTTCTCCACTCACAGTCTTGGTCTCTGGCTCAACGTTATAGAAGGTTTCGTGTCCATATTGGTCATAGAGAGAGAGAGAGATAGGGAGGTGGGAGACCTGGAGAAGGTGAAAAACGAAGTAGTTCAGATAATAGGGATGTTTCAAGTATTGCCCAGATTGGTGGTCTTCGATCTCGACTACACTCTCTTGCGTTTCTATCGGTATGTTGTTGAACTTCTCTTTTTCTTCGTTTTCACGTGTGCTTGTGTTTTTCTATACTCATATTCTTAGATTGTTATGTTAATATCTTCAATTTTCTTTCTTTTCTTCTTTCTAGATTCTAGGTCTTATCAAAATTTGGGTTCATTTTTGCAATTCATAACAAGTTATGCCTTTGGTTGTCTTCTCCTTTTGTTTTATTGTACTCCATATAATTGTTGTTAAAGGCATATTATACTACCACGAAATTGCAATTTCTCTGTTGGGACGCTTGTCTTCGTGTGACTATTATGTCGAATGTATCTGCAATGTCGAATCCATCTTCTGAAGAGAACGCATATTAGGCCAACTCTTTGATAAATTCTCATTACACGTGCAACAAGGTCAGGAATGCCCGTAAGTTGTTTGGTGATATGCGTGAAAGGAAAGTGATGTCTTGGAGTGCATTAATGGCTAAGTACTTACAAGATGGGTTGACTTAGGAAGTCATTGTGTTGCTAAAGGGCATGCTTTTGAAGGGTAGTGTGAGGCCTAATGAGTATATTTTTGCTACTGTGATTTCTTCTTGTTATGATGGTGGAAGAGTTAATGATGGTCACGGGTTTGTCTTGTTTCATCAATATGTAAGGACCGCTCTTGTGTATATGTGTTTGAAGTGTTCCTGTATCCAAGACACACTGTCAGTTTGCAATTCATTTGTAGGAAATGATAAACTTTATTTGAACTTTAATCCTTTCAATTCTTCCTAGTTTTGCCTTACATTTCTTGCCACAACCAAAAACAATTCAGATACTTGCATCCAGAAGATGTAGGCTCCTGTCAACATGTCTGCAGATGTGTGCCTTAATGCATTGATGATATAAATATTATCACTGTTTTAGATTATCTACATTAGTAGAGCAAAGTCAGGGGTTCATAATGATCCATATACATGTATCTAATGCCAAAATGAGCCCACTTTTTTGCTAAGACAACTAATTTCTCTAAAAACATAAATTCTTCTATTTTTGTTTTTTCTCAAAAAAATATTGAAAATTGTTGAAGGTTTTTCAAGGCTTTCTCTTTTCATCTGATAGTTGGTTATAATATAGTTTTGTACACCATACAGACTACTTTGTCCAAGTCAACCAAAAATAAAAGTCCTGCTATTTGGATCATAATCTGCACTGGCCTCTTAAGTGCCAACTCAACTTTAAAACTTCATTTTTTGATAAGAGCAAAAGAACATAAAAAGAATAATGCATTATGGAAAAGTTAATGTACTATTGTTCCAAAAATGTCTGTTGTTCCTTAAGTTTCAACTAATATTTTTCCCTTTGATTCTTAAGGGAGTAAAATACAGCAACACGCGCGCGCGCGCGCGTATTGAGACCATGCCTCACCCTTTTTCTACTTGTAATAATAATAATAATAATCATGATAATAATAATAATAATAATAATAATAATAATAATAAGAAGAAGAAGAAGAAGAAGAATAAAATTATTTTTGTATAATAATAATAATAATAAGAAGAAGAAGAAAATTAATGTTGTATAATAATAAAATAGAAGAAGAAGAAGAAAGTTAATAATAATAAGGAATTTAATAATAAAAATAAGAATAAAATTAATTGATAAAATTAATAATAATAAGAATAATAAAGTTAATAATAATAATAATAATAATAATAATAATAACAACAACAACAACAACAACAACAACAACAACAACAATAATAATAATAATAATAATAATAATAATAATAATAATAATAACAACAACAACAACAACAACAACAACAACAACAACAACAACAATAATAATACTAAGGATATTTTGGTATTTTTGTTAGTTATTCCTTTGTCATTCCAAGTTTATGTTTTCAAACCAAACATTGACATAGAAATTCTTTATCTATTTCATTCCTTCAACCAAACAAAGTAATACATATTTTATTATATTCCCCGTCTTTTCTATTCTTAAGAATAATTATTCTATTCCATTTCTTGAACCAAACAGGTTGTTAGGGTTATGGTTTTAGGGTTGTCTGGGAATTGGGAGATGATGGCCACGAATGTTGAAATTTTGGTGGGAAAATTGGGAGATGAGGATTAGCCATCTGTTGTGACCGTTTGGCTTATAGATCGGGCAAAAGAGAAGCTGCTCTAAAGCTTTTGTCAATTATTACTCAATTTTCTTGTTCACTTTCTCCATATTTTATGTTTTCATTTTTCACAGAGGATATTGACAATAAATAAAGCTTTCTTTTCCTGTTATTTCATACATTTAAAGGGATATAAACAAAAAATACATAACAATTTGAATTCTGAATTTGAAACTACAAATCAATTTGGGATCTAAATTCCTAAATACATATTGATCGCAAGTTTTTTATTATAAAAAATGCAATAGAACTCATAAATAATTTACTTTATTGAGCAATTAGATGTATTTTACAATTATACTAGTACAAGAACATTTCGTTTAGTGTGAGATCTAGGGAGCTCTAGTAATACACATTCTTAATAGAGAGACTGTTTATGATAGACTCACCTGAACAATATATATCTATATATTAAAATAAAGTAAATTAATAGAATAGGTAAATAGATATACAATTCAGTATTTTACAATCTTAAGGCGCATATATTATATGCTAGATAAGATTCAATTCAAGCAATGAAAAATACCAGGTGGGGACAACAATTTTAACTTGCAATAAGGCATGTTCTGTGGAAATATCTCTATTTTATTCTGTTTCGGTATGCTAGAGTATCCCAAATAGTTATGAAATTGGGTAGTAAGTAACACATTAATGATAAAAGGAGGTCTACATTCTCTTCACATGATTCTGTGTTGCCAACTTTCTAACTTTCCCAAAGGTGAGGCACTACAAACAATCGGAAAGGCACAACTCGATGGATTTGTAAGTGTTAGAGTGGAATCTCATTTTCCGAAGTGAAATTAATTTCTAGATTGGTTAGCAATAGTTTAATATACCCTTTTCATATTAATAACATTGAAATGGATTCATTAGAAAAATTACTTTAGAATTTATATAAAAAATAACTATTTATCATCAAAAGTTGAAAATATGCAACAAATATGATGCAACTTTTACTCATCATTTCAGTGAATAAATGCAAATGATCAATTATAAAAATTATCTCCAAAAATTCTAGGGGATTAATTTTATAGTAAATTTCAAACATTAGGAGCTTTAACTGTAATAGAATCTATGAAATTAATTTTATAAATAGACCTATTCAAACATTATAAAAAGGATAGCTTTTGACTCATACTCCCTCCTATTCAAAATAAGTGTCGTTTTAGAGGAATGCACACTATTAAGAAAATTAATGAAATATATGATATACCTTTATTAATTACATGTTAAAGTTGAAAATATAATCTGTGTAATTTGTCTTGAAAATATAATATGTGTGATTAAGATGTGAGGAAAATTAAAGGGTAATTTTGGAAGTAAAATCATAAATATGCATAAAAAGTCACAAACGACACTTATTTTGAATAATTAAAATCCCTCAAAAATGACACTTATTTTAAATAAGAGGGAGTCAAAAAAAAATTACTCTTACCATTCTGTTTCTTCCATGTGTCAAAGTAATACTAAGCGATAATAACGAAGTTGCAGTTAATTAATAGCCTTTCAATTTGCTCTGCACAGGTGAGGAGGTCTGCATTAATAAGGTAATGTTGATAATGAAACTTCAACACAAAAATCGAGTGAGACTTCTCGGCTTTTGTGTTGATGGAGAAGAAAAATTGCTTATGAATGAATTTATGCCTAACGTGAGCCTAGATGCTTTCCTTTTTGGTCAGTTTTCTTTACAATGTTTACTTAACCCAATATGATTTTAATTAATCTTCAAGCATTTTATTGTTGTAAGCTTTAACTAGTTTTTTTGTGAATATAACTTTAATAAATACAAGTAAGAAACTCATTACCCTTTTTTTATAATATCATATAAATGAAAAAAATTTAAAATCCACCTTAGAAACAATACTTTAATATAAATTTAATATTATTAATTATCAATCTTCGTATCTCTTCTTTGTTCAAGAATGACATCCGAATTCAAAAACTCTTTTGCCAAACTTTAGAAAGTTTAAGCAAGTCTATTTATATGTATATTAATTAAAAAAATAGTGAATGAAAAGTCTTGATTTTTCTTTTGTCTTAAACGAAAGGAAAACCAAAAAGTAAATAAAATCTTATCAACATTAATACCATTTAAATGTTAATAACGTCAAAAGAAAACTCTTGATTATGCAATTAACTTCTCAGTTATGAAAATAAACAATTAATGCAAAACTTTATTTTAAAGTTCAAGTTTAATGACATCTTATTAACATTGCTACAACGTATAACTCCCTTGAATTTTGTTGGGTGGGCTCACACATAGATATGATGATTGGTTTTATAATTAACAAATGATTATGATAGAAGACTCTTAACATTTCTTCACTTACCAAAAGAAAATATAGTAGATAACAAAGATTCTTAATTTTTCTTTTTAAAATGAGAACATTAGAGTAATCAAATATAATTATTATAAAATTAAAATTTTAATTACATTCTTAATTTTTATTAGCAAAATCATAATATTAAATTATTTCAAATGATATATTTTAGAGCAATCCTTCCTAATATGCTTTTGGACGAATTTATTTGCTTTAACTTTAAGATATATATATACATACATAGAGTATCATTTACAACATGGTATAAGTGGCATTCTAAAAGTCACAATTGGACATATTATCAAGGAAAACCTGGTGTACCCTAGTCGGCATGTTCCAAGCTTTAAAATATTAGTTACAGGGTAGTCTCGTGCAAACAGATGACAACGAGCGTTATGATTAATTCATTCTCTAAAGTTTCTGTGCTTGGACCGCCCATAAAATATTAGATTTTTGCACAGTTTGTAAACTTATTATCACAGTTAATTCTGTTGTAGCATCTTGTTTTCAATGTAGTACTTCAAGCATCTTAGTCATACTGCCCATGTAGCACAACTGGTTGCTGCAATGTATTCTGCTTCAGTTGTAGATAACGCAATCACAGGTTGTTTCTTTAAAGTCCATAATATTGTGCCAGTGGCAAGATGAAAAATATACCCTGATGTGCTTTTTCTTGTTTCTATATCTCTATCCCAATCACTATCTGTGTAACCTACAAGATTCACATAATTGAAATTTGCGTAAAAAAATTCTTTCATTTAAAGTAACTTTGATATATCAAAAAATCCTCTTTGCTCCTTATAAATGATAAGTACGATGCTCATCTATGAATCTGCTGAGTAATCCAACTCCAAAAATTATATTTGGCACGGTTGCAATTAAATACCCGATACTTCCAATTAAACTCTTATAGTAAGTTGAATTTATAGGTCTTCCTTTTCCTTCTTTTAGTTGTTTCAATTTCTCTTCAATTAGTATGTGAGCTGTTTTTTAATTCTCCATCTTAAATTTTTTTCAAAATATCATTGCGCGTACTTCCATTGGGATATAAAATTCCATCATCCGGTTGAATTACCTATATTCCAAGAAAATAAGAAATTAGACCTAAGTTTGTCATGCCAAATGATTTTATCATAGCCTCCCCTTCAATCATCTTTGAGTTGCTTCTAGTAAAAATTAGATCATCAACATAAAGACACACAATTAAAATATTACTAGGCTCAACAAATTTAACATATAAAGTATGCTCAAAAGGACATCTTTCAAAGTCATGCTTTATGAAGTATGAATCAATTCTTTTGTACCATGCCTTAGTGCGTGCTTTAATCCATACATTTCTTTCTCCAACTTATAAACTTTATCTTCTTTTCCTTCAATTTCATACCCTACAAGTTGCTCAACATATACTTCCTCTTCCAAAGTTCCGTTTAAAGAAGTAGATTTTATATCCATTTAATAAGCTTTTCAGTTATTTTGAGCTAAGAGAGAGATAATAATGCGAATAGTATCCAATCTCGCAACAGGAGCAAATACATCAAAGTAATCAATATCTAGTTTTTGCTTACATCCTTTTCTAACCATTCTATCTTTAAACCGATCAATCTCACCATTAGGCTTGTACTTTGTCTTGTACACCCACTTTACTCCTATAGTCTCTTTATCAGTGGGAAAATTTGTTATTTCCCATGTCTCATTCCTTTCAATTGCATATATTTCTTCGTCCATGACTTTCCTTCATTTCAAGTCATTTAATGCCTCCTCATAATTAACTAGTTCACAATTTGCAAATAAAGAAAAAATTGATAATCTCTTCATCAAATAGATGATTATTAGTACCGATCATATAATCTTCCAATCTGTATGGTAACTGACAACGTCTTTGGGGTCTATTTGGCTAAGATACTAAGTCTGCCTGAGTATTTTCTTCTTCATATCTTTATGAAATTACCATTGGCCTTTTTTGGGAAGTTGAATATCAATCCCATATTCCATCCTCATTAAAATTACATCATGGCTAATAATCACTTTTTTCATATTTGGAATGTATAATTTATAGACCTTTGAATTTTCACTATAGCCTATAAAAATACATTTCTCACCTTTGTCATCTAGCTTCTTCCTCAACTGATTTGGTACATGGGCATAAACAATACACCCAAAAACTTTGAGATGCCGAATGGAAGGTTTCCTTTCGCTCCGAGCTTCCTCAGGTGTTTTGTCATTAAAGCTTTTTGTTAAATACCTATTTAAAATATAAACTGCATAAGCAACAGTTTCTGCCCTAAATTCTTTAGGCAATTGTTTAGATCTTAATATGCATCTTACCATGTCCATAATAGTTCTGTTTTTCCTTTTTGCTACTCCATTCTGTTGAGGCGTGTATTTGTGCTCAATTGATATTGAATTTCATATTGCTCAAAGACTTTTGTGCATGCAAGCTACTCTTGACCTCTATCTGTTTCTATCTATTCTTAATGCTTTAATTTTGCAACCACTTTTCTTTTCCATAAATGCTTTAAATGATTTAAATGCATCACAAGCTTATGATTTCTGCTTTAGAAAATACAACTTGGCCTTTATATTAAAATCATCAATAAAACTAATAAATTACTTATTACCTACATTGGAAGGAACTTCAACAGTACATAGATCTGAATTAATAATTTCCAGTAGCTTCTTTGCTCTGTAGGACTTTCTAACTGGAAATACATCCTTATGATTTTTCCCATCTCACATGTCTCACATATATGGTTAGGAATATTCAAAACAGGTAAGCCAGAGATAAGCTCTTTCCTTGATAGATAATTTAGTCCAAAAAATGAAAATGTCCAAAACATATATGCCATAGCCAATTTGCATTAGGTATCACAGAATTCAAGCAAGTAAATTTTTCATGATGAATTTTTAGTGGGAATAGACAGTTAGAAGACATCTTTACCTTTACAACAAATCTTTCACTCCTGTCTATTAAGGTGCAAAAATCATAATGAATCTGCATTTTATAACCTTTCTCTGATAATTGTCCCACACTTAGTAAGTTGTGATGAAGACCAGGAGCATAGAAAACATCAGAGATAAAACTTTTAAAACCATCCTTCAACCTAATGGATACTCGACCTTTTCCCAAAATAGGAACATCTTAATTATTTCGAAATTTAACTACTGACTGAACATTTTCATCCAAATAAGAAAATAACTCCTTATTCCCACACATATGATTACTATAATCAGAATCCAAATATAAGATATTTTCATCTTCCACAAAAGAGTTACTTGCAAGAAATAAACTTTCAACATTATTAAAATTATCACCAAAATATTGATACTGATTTTCTGCAACATTAGCCTGATAGTTGTTTTGAGATCTGGATCTACAATCAGCAACTTTGTGTTCATACCTTCCATAATTAAAGCAATTAAATTACATCTCTCTTGATATTGATTACCTCAACCTCTTCCTCGACTGGTAGGCCCAAAATTATTTCCTCCTTTTCCTTGAGTGAATGTTTTGAAATTATTTTCTCTGTCCTGATTAAAATTATTCCCACGACCTCTTCCTCCAAAACATCCTCTACCTTTGCCTTTGAAATCTCCTCTTCCTCCATTATTAAAACCACGACCTACACCATCTAGATTTTGCAACATTATCAAAATTCACCTGGTCTTTTAGGCTTCTTCTGTTGTCTTTTCTGTTTTCTCCAATATTCTGCTAACTTGACTTTCAATGCTTCCCTGCAACTCTACTACAGTCATAGTCTCCATATCATGTGACTCTAGTATTTTAGTCACAACATGGTCAAATTTAATAGGCATAGTGCATATAATCTTTCCACTGCCTTACTATCTGAAATATCTTCTCTATACAACCTCATCTTGTTGACAAGATTAGTAATATGAGAAAAATATTGTTCAACAGTTTCTTAATCAGACATGTTATACATCTCATATTCTCTACGTAGGGATTGCAAATTGGATTTTTGAGCCTTATCTATACCTTTGTAAGCCAGCTTCAAGATACTCCATGCTTCTTTGGCAGTTTTAGCATTAACAATTTTGCCAAGAATTGAATAATATACTCCTTAGTGAATTTGGGATAATGCCAACTAGTCCTTCCTTTGAGCATTTTTATCAACTCTTCCATGTAAGCTTGGATTAACAAGACTCCAGATATTGTGAACCTTGAGTTGGGTAGACATTAAAATCTCCTAATAATTGTAATCAAGTTTACTATCTAATTTGGGACTTGACCGCACAACATTATAACTGTTTGACATTTCTCACTTTTAAATGAACCACTCTCTTATAAGTCTATGAACACTCTCTCTATTTTTTTCCCACGCAAATCGCTTTCGAAACTGAAGTTGAATTTAATTGGCTTTGATACCAATTTGATATCAAATGACATAACACTCACACACACGAAAGAGACGGAGAGAAGAGAAGAGTATAGTTTATATTCAATCTCAAGACACGCCTATAATACATAAAGCTTTATTACAGTCTTTTATAGGCAACAAAAAATAATAAAAATCTTAAGTTTTACTTATACAAGCAACCATCTTATTAGACCAAATTTTGGTCCAATCATATGAAAGGTTAAGGAAGAAGTTATCTCCTCTCAAATTGGTTCAAAAATTTCGCTACTTCTCTCCGTTTGCATGATGATTTCGGCTCCACTTACTATTTAGCAACTATTTAATGAAGTGCATGTATCTATCTTCTTCCATACAAAGCTAGCTTGATTTATTTATTAACAGATATTAATAAGATTAGAAATGAAAAGCCATAATTATGGAAAAATGAAATAACAATTTAAAATTAGTAAAAAAATGAAACGAATTTTTTAAAAGAAATTTTATAATTTTTTTTTGGCTCGAATGAGTTAGAAATTGTGTTAATGACATTAAAAATATATGAAAAGATAATGCTGGACTCTCCCATCAGTATAGAAGTTTTTGAAAAACAAGACATTATGACTTAAAACTAGAGCATAAATAAATATAAAATTTTAAAATAAAGAAGATTAAATTTTATTTTTAATCTTCTTTATTCCCTTTTAGACTATAAGCACACATGTTTATACATATATATTATTATTTTTATTTATGATCCCTTTTTGTTCTAAAATCTCGTATGGGTTTCTCTATAAAAATTAAGATTAGGATGGTTCCTACTAGACATGGTCCATGTATAAGTTTTCATTCTTTCCTCCCATTTAGGATCAAGACCTTAAGAAGATGAGAAGAATAATTCAATTCATATTGGTTTTCTTCAACTAATACCTTCTTAATGTTGCGTTTGGATAGTGTCCCCGTCTCTAGGGACAATGGACAAGACAGAGAAATCTCTGTCTCCATAGGTGTTTGATTAAATTGTAATATATAATTTCAATAATAATACTTACAATAATAGATTAATTATATATGCTTAGATTAATTTGAATAAATTGGAATATATAATTTCAATAATAGTACAAACAAATTTTATAATACGAATAATATTAATATTAATAATAATAATAAATTTGACTACTAATAACAACAAATTATATAATAATAATAATAATAAATACAAATTATATAATAATAATAATAAATACAAATTATGTAATAATAATAATAGTAATAATAATAATAATAA
>JAOQMR010000007.1:19496108-19510092 GCA_027563865.1 Erythroxylum pelleterianum
TTGAACTTTATTTTAAAAATATATTATTAAATAAAATTTTATTAATTTATTTTTGTTTAAAAGAATTTATTAATTTATGAAAAATAATCAATTAATTAATAAACTAATACATTTTTAACAATAAGAGTTATTAAAGTAAATCGAACCTAAAAATTAAAAACTAAATCAAAAAGTTGAATATTTCAAGATTTTTACGGTTGAATTGAACGAACCAGTTGAATTTTTTAATGGTATGTTATTATTATTATTTTGTACCTATAGAAGGTATAAGTGTCCGGTTTTATTCTTGGACCAAAATCCAGAAATATAAATTGAAACCTATAGTAATAAACCAAAAAAAATACTGGAAAGGAAAATACTCTGTTGATAATTAAAATTTTAAAATAAAATATGGAAGAAAAAACATCTAAATATAATTTTTAAAAAATCTAAAATGTTCAAACATGAAGTGAATATAGATAAACTTTAACTGGATGGTATTTAGACTTCCTTCCTAAACATTAAACTCTGGTATTCTTACAAAATAGTAGATCAAATTATTGAAAGTCCTAAGACGACATTTTCTTTTTTCAGTAAATGAGTTCTTCTTCATGTGTATTAGATTCATTTTCGAAAATTACGTAGTAACTTGTCAAGTATATAATTTATAAGTTACTATCTAGCAAATGACTCAAACTTAAATTATTAGTCATGTACATGTTTAATATAGAATATGAATCTTAATTGAAAATAATAAGTTGTTATGTGTTTATTAAGTAAATTTTTTTTAAAATAGTTTTTTAATTAAAAGGGCAAAATAATTTTTTTAAATAAAATTTAAGCCTAGACTATTCGAACCCAAGCCTGATTGATACATAACTCTTTTAAATAAAACGATACCGTTTTATTTAAAATAATTAAACTTTAGGTCAATCTGAACTTAAACTTTGACCATAAATTAATTCATTAAAAATACTTAAATATATTATTTTATTTAAAATAATTAAGCTTGGGTCGATCTTGACCTAAACATGGCCCATTTAAAAAGAGTTTAGATTCTCTGTCCAATATTACTGTTTTATTCTGTCTCATAAAATCTTGTCATTTATTTTGCGAGATCCATGTGGACTCCATGCGAAATCCACGTAAATAAGACACCGTAATATTGGACTGAGTATTTGAAAATACCTATATCTGAACGTATAGTCAGCCTATTGTCGTATCTAATTATCCAGCTTGGGAAAGAAGCTATCGAGAAGTTGTACTGATTCTTTTCTCTCATGTCCTCGCAATACTTCATACTTTTGAGCTGACATTCATCTTTAGAACTGTATGTCCTACTTTTTTGTTCCATTTTGAACTGGTATCATCGTAAAAGCAATGCATCTCTATCACAAACTCTTTGATTCTGTTCTTTTTTAGGCCAAGTGACAAATAAACGGCCACCAGGGATATATCATCTTGGAAATTTATAACAGAATATGATCCACGAGTCCATTTACAGGGAGGAAAACGATTCTTGGCAATAAGATTCTGCCTGTCTGTTCGTCAAATTGGATGCTGATTATAATCGCAGACACTTTAAAGAATAATGATATGCTTTGATACTCATGGTAAATACAGCAAAACTACAAAGTATGATTTTCCTAACCCATTAGTAAATGATTTGCGAATCATCTGATCTTGGTGAGATTGCCTGCAGAATGTGTTTATAGGCTTTCTGATAGTTTAGGAAGCCCATAAACCAGAAATCAAAATTATCTACAGTAACTATTTGGATGTACTTCCTTGATGGGTTCTTCACATTCTTACTCTGATTCACTCTCTTTATCTTCCCGCTTGGAATCAAGACCTGCAAGTAATAGGTAGTTGCAGATACATTAAGAGACAGGATGGTATATTGTTATACAGAGAGAGCAGACATGTATCCACAAGTTACCTTGTAATGTACTCTGATTGATCTTCCATCAGGAGAAGATAGTTTTATCGATCTCTCACTGCAAAAAGCTATTTTGTCGCTGGTGATAAATAAGAGACCAGCAATAGGACCTGCTGAGGTTGACAGGTAGCATTGGCAAGCCTTCAACAATTTCTCACCTTCACTAACTGCGAATAATTGCTTGAAAATCTTCTCTACTCCACCTACTTGAAGAATTTTAGCCCCCAAACTCAACTTCCCTTTCACAGTTTCACTGATTTTCGGTCCAAGCCTCACTGCATGCTCAAAAAGATGAAGAACAAGTGAAACTCAGCTTTCATTTAATATCAGTCCGATTAAATACATAGGAGAAACACGGTTTCAACAAAGAGACAAGGAATAAAAGTAAGTACCATGCTCCCAGAATCCACTGGCAATGTCATCTGCTTTCTTGCTTAGCCTGTTCATCCTTGCCATCACAGAATCTGCTTTGCCTGCAAGATCGAGACACCCAATTACTATTAACACTAGCTCAAGCTTATATTCCTATGCAAATCTCAAGATTATAATGACTCTTTACCTTGTTTAGCTGAACTTGGAAGACATGAAATTCGATGTTCCACGTCAGGTGCAGGTAGGTACCCTACTGTTGACCTCCTACACGAGTAACCTGCAGCCGACTTAATTGGAACTCCAATAACTTGATTCTGAAACGAGTTCTTTATTTCTGATGAATAGTTACAGAGCTTCATCTTGTCAGATCTTGCCCTTACCCTTGTTTGCAAGAGAATTGATTGCTGTGTTTGATAGGACTCTATCTGCAAATGTATTTAAAGGGTCAGGGACAGTCTGTGCTTCTTAGCTTTTCGATGCATGCATGAGTCATCCTTGGCTAACCAATGAGAATAAAGGCATAACGCATAAGCGCAGGCACATGATTTTATTTTCTAAGTAAAAGATAATGAGCAAAGAACAGGCTTGGTTGCTTTTATAGAAAGGTGATCTGAAAAGGGTCGGATCCTATTTGCTGAAATTCTTTTCGCAACAACTTGTTCTTGCTGTACAAGGTGCTGTAAAACACAGGTCCAATAACATTGGAAAGTGACGACAGCGGAGAGCAAAACATTGGAAGGAATTGTAATCGGGAGTATAGCTAACACTAAAATGATTTTCGATGTTCCATTTCTTTCATTATCCTATTCAATGCAGGAAACCTGTAGTGGCACGAGTAATCTTTGAACGTATAGTCCAAAGAGCTGGGAGTTTGGAAGGCACAGACGAGAAATTGTTAGTATCTTAGAAGTCAAGAAGTAGTTAGTGACAGTTAGGAAGTTACTTTTTCCTGTTAACTCTGTTAATAGTGTTGACAACAAATGTATAAATACAATACGAAGAGAATAAATGAATAGTGCAGTTTATTCTTCTCAAAAACATCCTCTACAAGTTACAAGTTCTTGTACAATGTACACTTATTCGTAAAATAAGAGAAATCATGCAAATCCCAACAAGCACTACGCAAGCTTCTTCATTTGTCTATGTCTCTTTAGCTTTTACATTCTTCCAATAACTGGTCATTATTTGGTACTGATCATGCTTTTTGAGCTGGCATATTTTGGCTTTCTGATGCCACCCGATCATTTAGGCCTCAAGATAAGGAGAAGGAAAAAAAAAAAAAAAAGAAAGCTATAAAGTGACTCGGGTCATTAGCAATTGGTCTCCATTGTCAAGCGGATATGGTGGAGCATATACAAGTCATCCCTGAAAACAACTCAAGCTAATCACCCCTTCCCAGAAGAAGAATGCATCTTACATGTCAAAAACTGACTCTTAATTACTAAGTCGTTTTGTTTCATGCAAGAAAACAATCGGTGAAAAAGACCCTTGGCTTGACCTAAGGAATGTAGGAATTAAATGCTTGCTCTTTTTGCCCCCCAAGTTCCGCACCAGTAAACTGCAGAAATTCTAGAGAAACGAACGAACGCGCAAAGGAAAGAGTGGGGTTGAGATGTCAAAACTTTTGGTTCATTGTTCAAAAAAGAGCAAGCAATTAAGAACTCTCCCAAAGGTCGCAAATAAATTTACATCACAATATCAGGAAAAAAAAAAGTCGAGCATATGTTTATTATCTGGAAATGCAGAACTTTTGTGGCTCTTTTTTTTTTCATATTATATGATATCTCCGATTGAGTAGGTGATGAGATGGTAATGAATGGGCGGTAGGCCATCCTCATTAAAGATGGAATCTCCCAAATGTCCGTATCAAGATTTGGCCTTGAATATGGCAAAGGTCTTGCCTTTTTGGTAGCTTGGTGAGAAAGAAAAGGAACCCAAATGGTGGATTTGTAAGTAAAAGCGAGTTGATCAACAACATTCGCTGACAGCCAAGGAGTAAGGTGAAGACCTCTGCTTTAATGCTTTCTAGGAACTAGGACAAGGAAACGAGAAACGATAGGAGTTTCAGGAGTTGGTGTCCGGAGAAATCCAGGAATTCACATAAATGTTCAGATTTCATGTGCTAAACTTAGGGCCGCTTTTTTCTTTCTGTTGTTATTTTTTATTGCTGTTTTCTATTTTTGGTTTCTATTTTTTCTTAAAAAACGCGAAAACTTATTTAGCAAAAACTTGTTTGGTTAGATTTCTAAAAAAAGTGAAAACAAAAATATGTTTGTTTTTATTATCATGTTTCTATTCTTTTGTAATTATACTATTATGTGTAATAATTATAATATAATACATTATATTTTTAAATTAATTAATTATCATTATAGCTAAAATTAAATATATGCAAATTAAATATTATTAAAAAAATTACATATTAATTGTATATAATAAAATTACATAAATTAGAAATTATATTAAGTCGTTCCAATCAATAAAATATGTCCACCATAATTACCAAAAAAATAAAATATATCCATCGTACTATAATTCTAGAAAATATAATATTACTATCATTTACAAAAAGAAACATAAATTAATTTGAAGCCCTGCTTTAATATTCTTCCAACCAGATTTTGAAAAGGTAGTAGTTGTTCGATTACCCTTCTTCACTTCTTCAACCATTAAGGGAATTAAATACAATTTTATCGTATCATTCTATACCCATCTTTTTCGTTTACTTTTGTACAATCATTGCCATCGTTCATATAGTTAAAGCTTTCCATAACTAAATATAATAACATATAAGCGGCATCGATCACAATAATATTTACAAAGTATTAAATACTAAATATATATTAAAATAAACATGTAACAATATATTGTATTCTACATTTTAAAAAATTATTGGTTCTTTACATTAAAAAGAAGTATTACATTAAAAATAAAACCATCTGACATCATTAAAAATGGAAATACACATTAAAAATTGCAAAGCATGTAAATGCATTTACTATTTCAACATTGCAAATGTATTTAATATTTCAACTTTACATTTAATGCATGAATCCACGTTGCATTGAAAGGCATTCATCATTTCAACATAAGCATTTAATATATGGCCATTATTTTATTGTAAAGATGAAGCGAATAAAAAACAATGGAGTCATGACTACACGTTGCAAGAAAGGCATTTCAACATAAGCATTTAATGTTTCAGAGATGCATCGAATGAATGCAAGACATGTAAATAGATGCATTTAATGCATGATAGGCAATAAAAGGCTCATTAGTCCACACATTTCCTCTGCATTTCGGTTCTCTCGTTTTCATTTTTCTCTGCTTCTTTCACACAGTTCCTCTGTATATGATTCTCTCGTTTTTATTTTTCTCTGCTTCTTTCAGTATAGTTCGACACCTCGGTATCAACCTCCATAGATGAGTGCTGAGAGAGCCAACCATCGTCCTCTGCAGAGAGTGTATGGGAACATGGAAATATACACACTAACAAGAGCTATGAAGACATAAATAAACACAAACCTGGATGAAGATGAGAAGCAGAGAGGATGAAGATGCTGGATGAAGATGCGGCGCAAAGAGGATGAGTGCAGAGAAAATAGAACAGGGTTTGAAAACGCGATATTTTTTGTTGTGAAATATCACGGAAACGTGAATTTTCCGTTTCCGTAAATGAGTTGCGGTTTTTTTTTTAAACAGCGAAATAAATCAAATACAACCAAATGTGATTTATTCGGAAGTTTCAATTTCTATAAAAACCGCAACAAGAAATGAGAAAAAAATCGAAAACAAACAGGGCCTTAGCTTATCTGAATTAATGCAAATCATTTTATCATAAACTGATATGTAATTGATTATGCTTAGATGAGATAATTTATATGATTATTCTAATTTAAATTTAATAATAATTTTTATTATAATAACTTAACATAATTATTTAACATTTGAATTGTACAAATTTCATGTGCTAAAACTAAATTATCTAAATTAATTAAATTCATGTCCATGTATTAAAGATGTAAATTGCACTCTTAAACTTAAGAAAAAAAAAGTAACTTTAGTTTAATAACTATTATGTATTACATTGGGAATGGATCTCCTATACAATTTCACTTATTTTTATAATTACTAATTTAATAGGTATCTTTTATTAATTTTTATTATATATATATATATATCAGTTATGATTAAAGTTGCGTATTTTTGAACCTCTTAGATTTCACATATTAATTGAATTTTTATTGAGAGAAAAATTATATAACTACTCTAGTTTGATTTTAATAAGAAAATTTATTATAATAACTCAAGAAAATTATTAGAAAATCCCTTTTATTTACAAAAAAAAATCTTTTTAAAATATTTTAATAATGAAAAAGAGTAAATAACACAATTTTAAAAAAACTTTTTTTATGGTTCATCAACATCACCTTGTAGAGATGATATAATATTTTTAAAACTAAAATAAACAATTACAATATTTAATCAATTTTATTATTTGTAAATGTTTAAAATTTTCAATATTGGTTCGACTTTACTTCGTACCGTTTTAACAGATGAAGATATCCCGCCCAAGTTTCAATACAAAAATTAAAAAATAAAAGAAACCCATCCTCTTATTAGGGCTTGTATTGTGTTTCTTTACCAATTTGCTGATATATTCGTCGGATGATGACAACTCCGATGGAGATCTCGACGCCAATCCAGACAGAGACGGAAGTTTCCCAGCAAAACGCAGATGCACGGCCACCGCCGTCCTCTCCTGTTCCCACCGATCGCAAATTCCTCGTTTCCGGTAATTTCCGAGTCCATTTAAAGTTCCTATATTGAGATCGGTCTCTAAATTAGTTGCTTTATTGAGGCATTTTCTTTATTTTTTACTTCTCTTTGCTTTGTGATTTCTACAGTTGAAGTTTGCTTAAAGTCTTCGAGCACAGCTCGCGCCGAAGATGTTCGCTCGGCTGTTGAAAGGTAGTTATTTTTCGTTCGATTACAGGTTTCTGAATGTTTTGATTCCTTTTCGGGTCCAAACGGAATTGTGGAAGTGGTTGGTGGTTTGATAGGGGTTAGAATTTCGTTGCTTGGTGCGTTACTCTTTTGGTTTTGCTACTCTAAGTTGTAATTGTAAACTTCGATTCATCTTTCTTGTTGTGGTGTGTTGGGTGTGGGAGTGTTTCAGAATGCTTGAAGCGAGGAGCTTAAGCTATACAGATGGACCTGTTGCTGTTCCTACTGATGATCTATTTCTCGTAGAAAATGTACAAAGGATTCGTATTTGTGAGACGGGTAGGCATTTGCGTTGAAGATTGTAGAGGGAATTTGAAGACAATTTTCAAATTTTCAATTTCTTCTGATGGAATTATTTTGTTTAGCAGATGAATGCGTGGAAAACCATGATATTCTTTTGTTCTGGCAAGTCAAACCAGTAGTACACGTGTTTCAGGTAGATGTGCATCAGGGTACAATATCTTTCTGGTGTTTTGATTATTATTTTTATTGTTGCATGCTCTTTTGGAAGATATGGGTGACCTTTTGTCCTTCTAAATTATGCTGGCTTCAATATTTTTAGCTTAGTGAGGAAGGACCTTCTGAGGAATTTGATGGGGATGGACAGCTTTCCAGCTTTAACGAGTGGATTCTTCCTGCAAAAGAATTTGATGGCATGTGGGAGAGGTTTGTTTGCAACTTCTATTCTTTACACTATTTCATCGCAATTCAGCAACCAATGACAAGACAATTTGCTTTTACAGCTTGATTTATGAACCTGGTCTCAAGCAAAGGTTATTGAGTTACGCAGCAAGTGCATTGCTCTTCACGGAAAAGGGGGTGGATCCCTTTCTTGTGTCATGGAATCGGTAAGGAATAATATTTCATTTAGTTAGTATTTTCTATCAAATTTGCGTACTCAAAAGATACTATGTAATCACTCAAGTAGTGTGCCATCATGTCTTCCAGCATCATTCTTTTGCACGGACCTCCAGGCACTGGGAAGACATCCTTATGCAAAGCACTGGCTCAAAAATTATCAATTCGATTTAACTCCAGGTCAATCCTTCGTCTGATAAGTGTCTAATCCTTTTATCGAGAAAGTAGGAACGGGAAAGAGGAGAAAAAAAAAAGTTAATAAGTTTGTGCTTTTGGGATTTATCAGGTATCCACAGTGCCAATTGGTTGAAGTTAATGCCCATTCTTTGTTTAGTAAATGGTTTTCTGAAAGTGGAAAACTGGTAAGTGATCATCTTCTATAAGCAGCGAGAAGCGCTCATGGCTCCTAAAAATGTGCTCTTTCCTATTCTTATGGAATCAATCTACTTAATCTTATTTCCCTGCTTTATTGCATTAGGTTGCGAAGCTTTTCCAAAAGATTCAAGAAATGGTAGAGGAACAAAACAATCTGGTATTTGTCTTGATTGGTGAGAGCTATTGTGATGTTGCCTTTTCTAACATTTACCCGTCATCTCATTTTCTTCCAGCATGTAATAGCTTAGATTTGTGGTAATGCAGATGAAGTTGAAAGCCTCGCTGCCGCCAGGAAAGCTGCTTTGTCAGGGTCTGAACCTTCAGATTCTATTCGAGTATCTTCACTTTCAACTCTTCTCCAAATAAATTTTGGTATTTGTCTTATGTTAAGAAATGCCAATCTTAGAATTTATCTAAGGTCCTCCATTGGCGTATATTGATGCCTACTTTACCTTGGGATATCGCAGGTTGTCAATGCACTACTGACCCAGATGGACAAGTTGAAAGCATCTCCAAATGTCATTATAATGACTACATCTAATATAACTGCCGCTATTGGTAAGCCTGTGTATATCTTGGCTCCATCAGCTTTTCTTCAAACCATTGCATGCTTACTTCAGTCATTGATTTTCCTGTCAAGAAGGACTTGGCAGGAAAACACAATAGCAATAAAAATCGTTGTGGCCAAGGAACATCTGTACAAAATTCAGATTCATCTTGATCCACTTGTTGCTGTTCTTGGGAGAATTTCTGCACTTAAATGAAACAGAAATATGCACGCATTTGCGTCTTTCAGCTTAAGTAAACATGCATGGAACAGTTTTTTCTCTTGCCGTAGTGTCCCATGATATTACATTTGCTCGAAAGGTTCTCATTTTCTTGTACTTCTGTGATAAATGGCAGTTCTCTATCATAATTAATATTGATATACTGTGCATAACGGTCCTTTCAAGATTGGTACTAAACACTAACTTCGCGAACACAACTCTGGAATTTTTTGGTGGTCATTTCAAATAAAGTTACCAATTGTTGGATGCAGATATTGCATTTGTTGACCGAGCTGATATTAAAGCATATGTTGGTCCCCCAACACTTCAAGCTCGTTATGAGATCCTGAGTTCGTGCTTGCAGGAACTTATGCGAACAGGAATCGTATCAAACCTCCAGGTGGGATCTTATCTCAAGCGTCTGCAAGAGATATTTCCACGGAACATTACTTTTACTAAACATTTGCATGCCTTATACTCAGAATTGTTTCTGTCTAATGAACTTTCAACATTTATAGGACTCTGACAATCTTGCGTTTCCAAATTTTTCAACCTTAAAAGGGAAACTGAATGCTTCAGATGTTCAGGAATCTCAGACAATGCTTTATTTGTCTAAACAATTGCTTGAAGTTGCAGAAGCTTGTGAGGTATGCTATAGATTGCCTTTCATACCTACATGATCATGTGACGATAGAAGAAAGAAAAGCTTCAAGGATTAGCTATAAAGCATCTGTTTCTCCTTTTCCGTGCAGGGGATGAGTGGTAGATCACTAAGAAAACTTCCATTTTTGGCGCACGCAGCTCTTTCAGGTCCATGCACTTGTGACCCCAGCAAATTCTTGTCTGCGATGATTGACACAGCTCGAAGAGAGCATTCTGAGCTATCGGACAGCTAAACTCCACTTAAAGATGTATCAAGAGATTAAAAGAAACAAGTGTATGCTTTGAAATCGCTGGAGTTTCAGAATCCTGGGGCTAAGACTCGTGTGCATTTACAATGTCAGTCATATACCAGAAGGTGATTAGTTCCACAGTTTTCGCTATTGTATCTTTAATTGTTTCTATCTTCATCACTTTGCATCAGTAGATTCTAGCTTCTGGATAGCTAGGCTATAAGATTTAGTTATCTTCTAACATGTCAATGTAATATTTACTTAATGTTCAAAAACAAGGATCATGCAAAGGAAGTCATTCCTGACAAACAAAGTAAAATAGATTGCATTAAGAGTAATGCCCTAGCATTATATCGCCAATTACTATCATGTGTATACATTACAATTCACATAGGCGAGGATCTGGTATTTGTCCTTTCTCCCAAAGGAGAAACCTGAAGTACATTCGCTATAATATGATGGCTCATAAAGGTAAATGTCCACAACCACATCGAAAACAGGCAAGGAAATATACACAGGTGTTTTTAGATGTTATACCAGTTTATTCAGATCCAAGACCGTAGAAAATCAAGATCGCCTATAATGATTGGTCACAACATCAAAACTAGTATCATTTTCATACCACGGTTGCCCACAACAAATCTTCAAACAAGTTCCTAAAAGTCCAAGGTTGGCAGTTTCTACGCCAAATGACTTTACATTCAAATATGTAATATACATGATATTATAATTCAAATATGCAATATCCATGTTTTTATAATTCCAACAAAGTTGCCCACTTAAAACTAAAAAAGAAAGATTGATGCTGCTTTACCAACTTCATAGAAAAGAAGTTCAGCTAAAAAAAATAACCCGCGCCTAAAATTGAAGGATGGCAGAATCAACTGGTAGTCTGGTTAGCCTTTACAGAGCCAAAAAGTTTGCAGATTTCATCATGTTTACGAATATGATAAGGACATTTATAGAACAAATCTTTAGCCTCAGAATGTCTACCTTCCTGAAAGAAGGATTTGAAAACATGAAGGTAAGCTGTGACTGATGGACATTGCTTGACACTCAATGCCTTCAAGAAACTGCAAGCATCCTCCACCGTCCCAAACTTGGCTATGTGCTGAACAATTGGCTCGGCAAAAGGTGGGTATCCGTGTTTCTTCATCAACTGAAGAAGATTCATGGCTTCTTCAAGTTTCCTTACTTCTATAAGCTTTCCAATGAGAAGTTTATAAGTAGATTGCCAAGGTCTTAATTCAATCTTATTTATCATCTCCACAAGAAATACGTAAGCACTATCAATCCTTTTCTGACCAAGGAAACCATTTAACATGACGTCAGCCAAATCAGCATCAGCAGTATAGTTTCTCTCCATCATCTTGGCAAAAGACATTAATGCCTGGTCAAATTGATTTGAAGCAAAATGCCCCTGAATAAGAACGGTCCAAGTCTTGACATCTGGAATACAACCATCTGCTTCCATGTTGTCCAGAAACTTGCGTGCTTCCTCCAATCTCCTAGCTTTACAAAGTCCAAAAATCAATTGACTGTATGTGATGTTGTCAGGTTCAAACCCTGCCTTTCTCATTACCTTAATAATCTCTTCTGCTTTATCAAAATCCCCTGCACTAGTCAGGGATCTATGAATTCCATCATAGACAGCTTTACTTAAGTCAATCCCAGCTGCTTCACATTTATTTGCAACTCTGAAAACTAAATCCAAATTTGGTTTATCACCAACTGAAATGCTCCGTAAGAGAATGCTACAATCTTGAACAGAGGGCTTAAATGGGCCATCCATCATAAATTTGTAAAGCTTTACGGCATTCTCCATCAACCTGCTCTTCTGAAACTGCCTTGAAATCTTAATGTATGTATCAATATCCATGTCGTGACCAGCACTTTTCATCTCTTCAATGATACCCCAAAACTCTTCAATTGAACCACTCCTTCCTAGAATCCTGGCAATGGCATTGTACGTGACAGTATTGTGCTCAAAACTTTCACAGCTACCAATCCAGTTAAAAAACTTCAAAGCTTTTAAAGGAGTATGCCTAAGCTCCTTTGTCACCTTTATTACAAAATTATCAGTAAGCACAATACCCATATCCCTAAGTTTTTGCTCAACCTCATTGCTCCACTCCACCTCCAAAATACTATTAACTACATTCTTGACGACACCTTCCATAGCATTTTCTTCAAGCATCCTTTTGTAGAAATGTGACAAAGCAACCGAATCATTAATCATCGTTTCATTATTTAAAATTCCCAAAATTGTCTTATAAGTTTCCTCGTCAATGTAAAATCCTTCCTCTTTCATTTTGGTTAAAGCAATCCAAAATTTCTTCATAGAGTCCTTCCTAACTAAAATCCTGAGCAACAAGCTATACAAATGGGAACTGGCTCTAAACCCATCTCTCTGGGAGGCCCAAGTAAAGAAATCCCATGCCTTTTCTGGGTCTTTATCTAGTTTCTTCAAAACATAAACAACTATCTCATGGTTCACTGTGGGGCTCAGGTTCTCTAACTCATTCTTCAACTCAGGTGACCACTCATTGATCGACAAGAGGTCAACAACCAAGTTGGGTTTTGACGAAAAGTAAAACTTTTGATGGATATTCCAAACATAATATCTACCGAATTGATTGGAAACAGAACATGGAGATAGTGGCCAGAAGTGAGGCACCTGAGTGAAGACATGATGATGAGGTCGTGAAACCTTCGTCGAGAGCCTAAGAAATGCTAAAATTGTCCGATTCATTGGTGACTTATTCAGAATCAAACCTTTCGACACAGACAAGTTAAAAGCACATTTCTTGAAGATCCTTCAACAATATTCCCCATGTAAAAGTTTTCAGAATAATACTCTTCTGGTTTGCCTTGATTAGGGTTTAAGACAGGGCTTTGGTTCAGTGTACAAACAGACTTAGGTCACTCCTCCATTTGGTACTGGGCGGAGTCAGCCCAATTCAAACCCACCCGACGATTTTAGCCCATTAATATGAGATGGTTTTTGTGGGCATTTTTGAATATTTATTTAAAAAAAGATGCTTGTGAGGCCCACTTTT
Source organism: Erythroxylum pelleterianum (assembly GCA_027563865.1). Classification (NCBI taxonomy): domain Eukaryota; kingdom Viridiplantae; phylum Streptophyta; class Magnoliopsida; order Malpighiales; family Erythroxylaceae; genus Erythroxylum; species Erythroxylum pelleterianum. The sequence goes on from JAOQMR010000007.1 coordinate 19,509,358, forward strand.
TGACTGTCTTCCACGCAAGGAAAAGGTCACTCTCCCGTCCCACCCACCACGTTCCGCTCCCACTGATAAGGGGCGTGCAAGGGGGTATTGCTCACCAGACATGGTGGGTCCGTCTTTGCTATTGAAAGAACATGCTTCATAGAACATAGCCACGGTGGTCCTCGGGTTGGAAAGAGCCATCCGATCCGATGACACGAAGAGTCTATTCCACAACCTTGCATCTTCTGCTAGTAGTAGCCTAATAATGTCGGTCTAGGTTTAAATTCCGATACAAATTTTATGATTATAATCGAAATTGTTGAATTAATTTAACATAGTTCCCTTCATTTTTATCTGATAAAGGACAAAATATATGAATTGGAGCCGGGAAGTCAGAACCTTTTTGGGGATAACTTGAGATTTTGAACAAGAAGCCCTCCACATCCACATGCAAATCCAACACACATGAGAGAAAAAAGTGCAGTAAAAACTAACCATTTTCCCTTTTTGACAAACCAAACTAAAGACTAAAAAGGGATGAAGAAAGAACTCAAAAGACCCTTTTTTTGGCCCAGCTTTGAAGCAACATGCATTAGTCTTTTACTGTCCATTTGTTTCTTTTGGCTTGCCTATGAAAATGTGCCAGCAACTGCACACTAAAGAAAGGATCGTGCATGCGGGAATATAAAAGCTTAGCTAAGATGGTTACTCTCTACAGTATTTGCTTGCACCTTATTATCACATTATATACAAGCT
>JAOQMR010000007.1:19542880-19554379 GCA_027563865.1 Erythroxylum pelleterianum
GCCTTTAACCGATGATAAACAGCAACCTAGTTCCGGTGAGCATAAAATCGTCCACCATGCTGAATCCTCCCTTATGGTCAGTTCCGATGGGGATGAGTTTCCTTTCAAACCAAAGCCCACCCACGTTGAACTCACCAAGATCGACGGTACCAACCCAAAATCGTGGATCTTTAATGCTGAAGAGTTCTTTGACTTTTATAACACCGATGATACGATCTGCATCACCATGGCCGCCTTCCACTTCGACGGCAAAGCTCGCCAGTGGTATCGCTGGATGAAGAACAACCGCCAGCTATCTTGTTGGGCTAATTTCATTAAGGCCATGATCGAAAGGTTTAAGTTGGATGCTTTTGAGCCACCGTAGGGATTGCTATCGAAGTTGCAGCAATCGTCAAGGGTGGAGGAATATCATAGTAGGTTTGAAACTCTGTCGAATCAAACCAATGACCTGCCGACGTCATTCTTTGTGGATTGCTTCATGTCTGGGCTTCGTCCCGATATCAAAAACGAAGTCCTTTCCTTTCAGTCCAACTCACTCAACCATGCTATAAGTTTAGCCCGTCTATAAGAGGCAAAACTCGTGGAAAGTCGTCGTTTCATTAGTAAGGGCATGGGCTTGGCAAAAAATAAATTTGCGAGCCCAGGTATTTTGCCCACACCATTTACTAGCTCCACTCGACCTATGGCCCAAACTGACACAGCCAAGCCTGTTACTCGTCGTCTTACCCAAGCAGAAGCCCAGCACCGTCGAGATCAGGGTTTGTGTTTTTATTGTGATGAGAAGTTTGTTAGGGGGCATAAGTGCAATAAACCCCAATTATTTCTTTTGGATGATGACTGCCCTAGCTTCGACGATGAATGTCCCATTTCACTCACCTACGCTCAACTCATCATCTTCCTCCATTCTTATTTCTTCTGTTGAATCCGACCAGCCTGTTTCGCCGCCTGTCATTTCTAAATCTCTTGATTCCTCAACCTCCAATTCGGATCCAATTGTCATCTCGCACTTTCAGGGTGCCCTTCTCCAACCACTCTTCGCTTCTTGGGTCACATCCACAGCCACTCGGTTCAGGTCTTGCTTGACGGAGGGAGTACACACAATTTTATTCAAACTCGTGTGGTTCGTTATTTGGGTTTCGAGGTCTACCGCTCAGTTTAGTTTCCGGTAATGGTTGGTAATGGAGACCGTTTGTATAGCAGGGGTAAGATTCATAATTTTCCATTAGTGATTTAGGGCACTGAAATTTCAATTGATTTTTACGATCTTCCCTTGTATGGTTCTGATATTGTCTTGGGCATTGATTGGTTAGCTACTTTAGGGCTTGTTATCACCAATTATGCATATTTTTCTTTTCAATTTTCTTATCACAATTCGCAGGTTTGCTTTAAGGGAATCACTGCCTTGTATCCGCAACAAATTAAGCTAATTCTCGTCGACGTTGTATTAATGTAGGATCAGTTGCCTCTTTCTTCAGTTTGCAGATTAACTTTCATCCACTTGCTACCACCACGGCTTCTAAATCTGCATTCACACCGCTTTTTCGACAGTTTGTAGATGTATTTACTCCAGTTTCGAGTTTACCTCCTTCGCGGCCTACCGATCATGCTATACACTTACAACCCGAGTCGAAACTAGTGAATGTTCGTCTGTATAGATACCCACACTATCAGAACCAGGAGATAGAAAAGCAGGTTGTTGCTATGCTTCGGAGGGCATTATTTTCCCGAGTATGGGTCCTTTTTCTTCTCCGGTACTCTTGGTTAAGAAAAAGGATAGGACGTGGCAATTTTCCGTGGATTATCGTGCTCTTAACTCTATCACTATTTGGGATCGCTTTCCAATTCCAATGGTGGATAAATTATTCAATGAACTCTTTGATGCAACGATTTTCTCTAAGTTAGACTTGTTTGTCGTGTTTCATCAAATTTTGGTTAAATCCGATGATGTTTTGAAGATGACTTTTCGGACTCATTAGGGGCATTATGAATTCCTCGTAATGCCATTCGACCTTACCCATGTCCCATCTACATTCCAAGCTATGATGACGAGCATTTTTAAACCATTTCTCTGGCACTTTGTTCTCATCGTCTTCGACGACATGTTGGTGTATAGCCGCACCTTGGAGGCTCATCAAACTCATTTGCAGCTCGTGTTTGAAACTTTACGAGCACATAGGCTGGTAGCTAAAGAAAGTAAATGTATTTTCAGGCAAGATTACATTGATTATTTGGGGCATCTTGTATCGAGTGATGGACTGTGTGTCGATCCCTCAAAGATATCCGCCATTAAATCTTGGCCAGTTTCGACTTCAGTTAAAAGTGTTCGTGGATTCCTCGGCTTGGCGGGTTATTATCGCCGATTTATTAAGGGTTTTGCTCGAATTGCTTCACCTTTTTCAGACTTGCTCAAAAAGGATAATTTCCTTTGGAGCTCTGAGTCGCAAACCGCATTTGTACTATTGAAAACAACCCTTAGTGATGCACCTGTGTTGGCTTTGCCCAACTTCTCCTCTCCCTTTGTTGTTGAAACTGATGCTTCGGGTATGGGTATTGGGTCCATTTTGCAGCAACATGGTAGACCCATCGCTTATTATAGTCAGAAGCTTTCGCCCCAAATGTAAGGGGCACCGGCATATCATCGCGAAATGTTCGCTATAACACAAGCGGTGGGTAAATGGAGATAGTATCTTCTTGGTCGCTGATTCTCTATTGTCACGGACCAAAAAGCTTTAAAGAACACCATTGGCTTTACAAGCTAGCTGGATTTGATTTTGAAGTCTTGTACAGGCCCGAAAAATAGAACACCATGGCCGATGCTCTTTCTCGAGTTCCAACCAAGTGTTTCATGGCTCTCTTGATTCAGAATTTCTATATATTGGACGAATTTCGTAAGCTTAATACTTCCAATTCTGAATTGCTTCGCATTCATGCTAAAATTGTTGCAGGTGAGCCTGGATTTACTTAATTTTCGATTCATGATGGCCTTGTATTATTCCGCCATCGATTGGTGGTTCCTAATGACATCAAATTGAAAAATTCAATCCTTGAGGAGTTTCACAACTCTATAATTGGTGGACATGCTGGAGTTACATGCACTTATCACCGTGTAGCTTCTAACTTTTATTGGGTATCTATGAAGAAAGATGTCCAATGCTTTGTACGCGCATGCTTGACTTGCCAAACGATGAAAGCATCCCAACTCTCACTAGCCGGGTTGCTACAACCTATTCCATTGTCGACTCAAGTATTTGAAGAGGTTACTATGGATTTTATTACGGGTCTTCCCCCTTCTTATGGCAAAACTGTGATATTTGTGGTCATTGATCGGTTATTGAAGTATGGTCACTTCTTCGCTCTTCCTAGTCAATTCACAAATGTTAAATTGGCCGAGATTTTTCTTAATGGGGTGATCAAATTGCACGGCATTCCTACTAAGATTATAAGTGATCGAGACCCGTTATTTCTTAGTGCTTTTTGGGAAGAACTTAATCGGCTGCAGGGTACCATAAGGGCTCTAAGTTCGACTTATCATCTGGAAACTGATGGCCAAAGTGAAGCCGTTAATAAGGTACTTGAAATGTATCTTCGTTATTTTGTTTCGGAAGCTCCTCATATTTGGGTTAAATTCTTATCGTGGGCTAAATATTGGTATAACACTGCCCACCATGTGTCCGTTGGCATGACACCTTTTAAGGCACTCTATGGCCGCAATCCTCCAACCCTTATTCGCTATATTCCTGGCACTGCAAAACTTTCAGACCTTGATCAGAATTTGGCACACCGAGTCTTACTTTTGGATACACGTAAGTCCAATTTGTTGAAGGCACACACTTGAGTGAAAAATCAGTTCGATAAACACCGTCGTGATGTCTCATTCAATGTTGGTGACTGGGTTTTCGTTAAGTTATAGCCCTACTGCCAAGTGTCACTTCGCCTTCATCTCAACCAAAAGTTAAGTCCTCGATAGTTTGGTGCCTTTTGCATCCTTAACCACATTGGTTCAGTTGCATACAAGCCTGATTTGCCTCAATCATCACGTATACACCCAGTTTTTCATATGTCCATCCTTAAGAAATGTGTTGGTGATCCTATTACTCAGACCATATCATTGCCTCTTCTTGCCCCAGCTAATTCATCACCTGAACATGACTCCCATGCTTCTGTTAACCTTGATGACAAGGTCGAGTTTAAAGGAGAGGGTAATGTGATGGGCCTTGACCCAGCCAAGCCTACTGCTAAGGATCAGATTGGCAACGTCACTAGGAAATCAACTTGTGAGAGGCAACAGTCCGTGGTCCTCAAAGGCCACGTGTTAGGATAATATCCAGTCAGTTAGTAAGTTGTTATTTTGGGAATAAAAGGGAAAAGGTTAGGCATAGTAGTGCATGAAATGTATGAATGATGATTTCACTTTGTCTCTCCCTTTCTCAGATTCTCCCTTCCATGGGATAGTACACTGTACAATTCCTTCCCTTCTTTTTAAACCTTCTATTTCTGTACTCATCAATCTTGCTATGCTCCTTATTTCATCATAATTAATCAGAATATTGCTCCCTTGTTTCTGTTATTTGCTTTCACTATTACTGTCTTATTGCCTTGAGTTCATACGATTATAGCCACATTGTTGACGACATTCATTCGGTTCAAAGTGCAGGTGCCAGTGTCACGTCAAGGGACGTAAGAGCATGGATTAGGACTTGAAGTTGCAGGACCACCTTTTGCAGAGACTGTAACACTAAAGGCCTCATTTCGACCAATTCAAAAGAAGCCAAGAAGATGGAGAAAACGAATAGGACACCTATGATCATTTTGTGGTTACAAGCTATGGCATCAATATCTTTTCTTCTTCTTTGTCTTGGTATTGATGAACAAAAAAGTCACAAAAACTTGTTACTCAAATATATGTGGGCTGGACTTCTTTTTTCTGATCTTTTGCTGCTAAGAAAGGTTTATAACTCTAATGGGGTCGTGATGAATAATGTGTATATATATATACATATATATATGTACAGAGACATATGTGTAAGTGAAGAGGTGCATTGTTTTTGTGTTTGTGGTGTGAACTGCGTTGGCAACAGGGTTTATATTTTTATTGTTGCTGCTGACAGGGTTTATATTTTGCATATGAATCGACCATACTTTTTAAGGTTGAAGCTATGGCGGAATTGATCAACACTCGGTTAGCAACAAAACTTGAATTAAATTCTACATAGAATGAATTTAATTTTGATTGATAAATCAACCTCAAGACATAAGAGATTCGTTCTTATAATAAATCTCTAAAATTTCTCGAATTTTACAATTAAAGTTTATCTTAATTAAAATTATTTTTAACTAGTCTTTTATACATGACTTATTAGTTTCTTAATATATTGGCAATAATTATAAGTTATAATTATAATTCACAATTAGAATTGGATAAATTAAAACTCCTTTTTAATTCATCTTCAATTCTCCAATCTATAATCGTAGATCAAAATTAAAGTCTATTAATATTTCATAATTACCCAAATATTATGAATGTCAAAAGAGTTTGATTCGACCCATCCATACATAGTTATAATATATAATATTTTTATCATTCAATGTTTAGTGCTTACACTTTTAAATCCAATCATGTTTGTTTTTGTTAATTAGTAATTAATTTATACTTGATATTTGAAAAGACCTTTTTAATTCTTAATTTATTATGGCTAGAGAATTCCTTAAGCCACTCCTAATTAATAACAGTAAATCATTATTCCAAGTTACTTAAAATGACGAATCCTTTATTAACTTAGGGGTTGTTTGGTTTCACTTCTATTTTTCTGTTGTTATTTTCGGTTTCTGTTTCCTGTTTGTGGTTTCTGTTTTTTCTTAAAAAAACAAAAACTTGTTTGGTTGAGATTTGTAATATAAAAAATGAAAACAAAAACATGTTTGGTTTAGATTTCTAATAAAAAACTGAAAACAAAAATATGTTTGGTTTTATTATCATATTTTTATTTTTTTGTAATTATACTCTTATGTGTAATAATTATAATATAATACATTATATTTTTAAATTAATTAATTATCATTATAACTTAAATTAAATATATGCAAATCAAATATTATAAAAAATATTAATTGTATATAATACAATTACATAAATTAGAAGTTATATTAAGTTGTTCTAATCAATAAAATATGTCCATTATACTATAATTCTTGAAAACATAATAGTACTATCATTTACAAAAAGAAACATAAATCAATTAGAAATAATATAATCACTCCTTATTTGTCTAGCAATTTCATCTCACTTCCAAGACATATCTCGAAGTTATGCTGGAGTGATATTATACTCCACTTTAGAACTTGCATCTTCATTTTCATTTTCCCTAATTTGTTATTCATTTTCAACACAACTTTCAAATAATTCATCGCTTTGTCCACACATTCTAATATAGTTGTGTATAACACAACAAGCAATAACAATGTATTTTTGTTTCTTCATTTCATAACTCGACATGTTTTTGAGTATAGGGAATCTTGCTTTTAGAACGCCAAAACATCTTTCAATAACATTTCTTAATGAAGAATGTCTGTAGTTAAACAATTCTTGTGGATCTTAAGGTCTTCCTCTGCCTCTATAATCTTACAAATGATATCTTTTACCTTGATATGGTGAAAGAAATCTAGGCATATTAGTATAGCTCGAGTCAACCAAATAGTACTTACCTAACATAGAAAGCACATAATATTAACAAAAAGATATTAACAATGTATCATAATTACTATGTTTATTTAAAATAATATAATACCTTGTGGAGGTATAGGAAATTGATTCGCTAGATTTGTCACTGTTTCCAAAAGAACTTGAGAGTTATTTGCAGTACCTTTCCATCCAGCCATTACATGTGTAAAACGCATGTCCAATGAGCAACAACACATTGGATTATTTCTTTTGCTCCTGTATGGTATTTGTTCATCGATCGGAACATGTGCATCAATATGTATACCATCTATTGCTCCTATACAATCCTAAAATTTTAAAAATATATTAAAATAATTTTTAATCATAAGGACATAATTAAGATAGTAATTAAATATATGAATGTACCTGAAAATATGGAAAGAATTTTGAATCATGTTGAATCTCAGGAGGTGTATTAGTAAAAGATGGTGGAGTAATGACTCTGTTTGCAAGACGATTAACTGCATATAAGACTTTTCGAAAGTACTTCAAAATTATCCAGGTCGAATGTTGGAAGCGTTCTGGATTGACTCTAGTTGTCTCACTATGCCCTATAGTCATCAAGAAAATTGCTACTTGTTCCTCCACAGTCAAATGATTTGTTTCCTTTAAACCTTCTAAACTCTTCAACTTATCCCATAAGCTCAAGAAGATTATCTTTCTCATTCTTAAGTGTTCATAAATCCTTGTAGGATTCCCATTCAAAAGTTCTAATATCCAATCATGACCTGGTAGAGCAGAAGTTCTATATGGTTGCTTTTGTAAATGAAAATATTTTTTCTCTCCCCCAGCTACAGAAATAATGATTACCTTCTTCCGTTCATCATCAAAATCTGATTCGAAATCTGATAAGAAATTCATGTATCTACAATATCAATATTAAATAATTAATAAAATATTCAATCAAGTATATTTAATCAAATATAGAAAAAATATTCATACAAAATATAAACTTAAAATTAAGTCAAATATTCATACAAAGCAAAAACTTAAAATGTTCAAAATATGGAATAGTGCTTAATATAAAAGTGTCAAATCAATAAGAATTCGATATGCAATAACATGAAAATATAAATAAAGCGACATAATCCAATTTAGCTTCCTTGTTTGTGTCATCTTCAAAAGAATATTCCTATAAAGTGGAGAATCATGTAAAGCCTTCACAATTTTTCCATATTACACACCGTCAACACCCAATTCATCTAAAGAATTCAGACATTCCATCATTATGTTAGATTCTTGAGATCTATTCTCTGCAATGGATGATGTTTCACTCAATTTTTTATCAAGTAAATCATTCTTCATTTTTGATTGTTCACTAAGTGTAAGTAAGGCTTCTTCTACAATATTAGAATGTGTCTTCTTTGCCTTCTTGTTCTTAGGAGACTTCTTTCTCTTAGACGTAGAACTTTTATCTTGATCTTCTTTTCCATTATACGAGTAATCTTCATCAATATCATTTCCATGTTCCTCTTCTATACTATTCATTGGAGATTTAGTTGATGGATGTGTATGCACACCAGTTGCAATAGTTTCTCAAAAAATATGACACAAGTCTAAAAATTCCTTACATCATTTTTTCTTGCATCTGCGAGTCATTTTATGCACATATAATGATGAAAAGATAAATGAGAATGAATATTATATAATATGATATACTAATAAAACAAAAGACATATTTTTACCTTAAATAGATTTTCCCAACATTCATTTGTAGCATTAACTTCACCAGTAAAAGAGTTGTAACCGATTCATGTTTCTTTGAGTAAGTTCTTGAAATTCTTCAATCTGACCTTTAATCCATTATACTTATTCTTCAATTGAATATCAGTTTACTCCTTATTGAATTTTGTTTGAAGCCCTGCTTTAATATTCTTCCAACCAGATTTGGAAAAGGTAGTAGTAGTTCGATTTCCCTTCTTCACTTCTTCAACCATCAAGGAGATTAAATACATCTCTATAGTATCATTCCATACCCCATTTTTTTCATTTACTTTCACATAATCATTGTAATCATTCATATTGTTCAAGCCTTCCATCTCTAAATGTAATAACATATATGTGACATCAATTACAATAATTTTTACAAAGTATTAAATGCTAAATATATTTTAAAATAATCATGTGACAATCATAATAATTTCTAAAAAATATTTGGTGTCTAAACTTGTACACAAATTAAATTTTCACTATATGTGAGGACCTGGTAGCAAAACTACTAAAATAAATCATTTCCACATTCCTTTATTTCAGCTTCAGCTTAAGGTAATAAGCCACTTCATCAGGATTCACAAGCAAATTCAACTAATGTACAAATGCATTTAATGTTTTAGTTCTCAATGGTTATAAGAAAACAATAAGCTACGTGAAGACAAGAATAGGATTTATAATAAATGACATTATTACGTGAAGACAAGAATAAGATTCATAATAAATGATGTGAAGAACTCACGTTCAAAGCATTTAATGTTTCGGTTCTTAATAGTTATAAGGAACAATAGCTATTACGTGAAGACAAGTGAAACACATCTAAATGTTATCAAGTGCAACAAGTACACAGGCAACACCTTTTGGCTATCATATCCAATAATCAATAGTGTCATTGTGTCACAGGCGAGCGTGGAAACAAGTGCAATAGTAAGATTATAGTAGCAAAGATACAGATTTGAGGGTGTGAGTATGGAATGGGGATGAATACGAACGACGTAGCTTTGATAGAACTTGCGCTTAAACTGGTCGACGACTTCGGAGTGAGAGGCCATGTGAGGAGGGATGAGGATGTTGGACTAGTACTCTACCCAGTGCGCGTCGTTCCCATAATCGTATGCTGCGGTAGCCATTCTCTTCATCTTCTGCGCTTTTTCTCTCTCGTCACCCATCGTCGCCACTAAAGTTATCTTCTTTGCTTTTCTTTCTCTATAAATGAATGAAAACGAGAGAACCAAGGTATCTTTTGATTCCTCATATTGTCCGGACAAAACACCAATATCTTTTGATTCCTTATATTCATTAAATCACAGCTTGCTAAACTCCCAATAAGCTGATAGCCAGTAATAAAACCCATAAAACCAAAAGTCAAGAATGCGAGGGGGAAGGTAGAAGAGCAGAGAGAGGTAGAGGTGTGAAAAAAATGGATCTTGACTGCCGATGAGGCTCGGCCAACAACAAAGCTAACGACCCTCCTCCACCTCCTCTGCTCCGACCATCGTCAGAAACAGTAGCGGCTCTGACCTACTGTTACGAAAACACACACAAACAAAGAAACCAGAGAAATCGTAGAAACAATGAATAACAAGTAATGCTACAGTAACATGCATGGGTACTGTAGCATATTTAAAAAGAGTCATTGTCATTCCTTCGTGTTGTATTCTGTAAAGATGACGATTTTCTAAAGGCCAAAAACGTAAGTCACGTCGCAGATACGTGAAGAAATCACATAAACAAATAAAACGAATAACAAGCAGAAGCAGATATGAAAGCACACACATACAACAAATACATGAAACAGAATAATAGAGATATAGTACAGTAACAAGCAATAGAAACAAACACAAACCTAGAGAGATCACCAGAAAAATCGCAGCAAGGCTCTGTAGATGTTGAAGTCAGCGCAGAGAGAAAACTTGTTTTTGTGAAAAAACTGTTTTAGAATACACGAAAACCTGTCGTGAAATATTAGGGAAACGTATTTTTTCTGTTTTCGTGAAACAGTTGTAGTTTTTTATTTTTGAAAATAGCATAATACAACAATAACCAACCAAACGTGTTTTAAGAGGAAGTTTCATTTTTTATAAAAACCACAATAAGAAATAGGAAAAAAACGAAAACAAACACCCCCTTACTTAACTATTTCTATATAGTTCATACTATATCCAAGTACCACCAACTAAGATACCCTAAATAGAATAGGTCATAAATAGCATTAAAATATAATAATTCTTACATAATATACTTTGGTAATCTTAAGTCTAAAGATCAATTATAAAATCATTATAATGATAAAATCCATAAATATATAAGTAATATTTCATTTATAATTCTTATAATCGGGTCAGTTCAATAGACTTATTCTCTAATAAGTACTCTCATGTTTATTTAAGTATCTTCATACTTTACTTTATGAGATCAATTACTTTATTCATAAGAAAAAAAAACATAACATGTGTTAGTCCTATTGTTCTGTCGATATCTCGTCCTGATGAAACTATGATTATGAACAATTTAGGAGTAAAATATAACTACAAATTAAATCTCATAACTATGATTTCATTATAATTTCAACTGCACAGTAGTTATTATAGGAATTTTACCTTTAGTATTTAAACATTAAATGCAATTAACAAATACATAAAGATAAATAATGTCTTTATTAATTAAAATAATAATATCATGCATAAATTTCAACCAACCAATTAGGTGCAAGGATATAAACTGATAATCTCCCAATTGTAATAAAGTCAATTGCCTTTGTATCTAATGTCATAATCAGCTATATGTCAATTATGAATCTTTTAAGATAACAACTTAATGAAAAGATCTGCAAGATTCTTTCCCCTAAGAACTTCCTCTAATGTTATACCTTTCCATTTCACTATCTCTCTGATCATGAAACTTTCTAAATACATGTTTAGATAGTTAATGAGACATTGGTTGCTAATATATGCTAAATTGTTAATATATTTAATCATTTACACTTAGAGATTGTTGACATAAAAATGCTTAAGATACTCACTTTAATTCATTTATGATTTTAGGTACAATTTGGAAGCAAAGGAATTAAA
>JAOQMR010000007.1:19655228-19669118 GCA_027563865.1 Erythroxylum pelleterianum
GTACAGTGGAATCCGCCGCAAGCGGGAGTTTTGAAGGTGAATGTTGATATTACTACAGCCTTACCCGACTTGCAATTTGGTATTGGGCTGATTGTGCGAGACTCGAAGGGTGGTTTTGTCACTGCTAAGAATGTTGTTAAAGATGGAGCTTTTTGTGCGAGGGATGCTGAAGCAGTAGGGGTGAAGGAAGCGTTGAGTTGGATAATGACTAATTCTTGGTCACCAGTTTTGCTGGGAACGGATTGCTTGGAAGTAGCGACAGCAATCAATGCTGTTTCTTATACTGATAATTCCAGTTTTGGTGTAGTGATAGCTAATTGTAAAGCTCTTTTGTCATAGATGATTCATGTGAATGTCTCTTTTGTTCATCGATCTGCGAATGTTGTTGCACATCACTTGGCTGCTGCAACCCGTTCAAGTGTGGATCGGGAGGAGTGGATTGTTAATCCTCCCTCTTTCTTGTTTAATTTCTTTCAAGTTTAATACAAATTTATTCCTTTCAAAAAAAAAGAATTTATTTGGTGTATATTTGAAAACTAAAATTTATCCAACATATATCTAAAGCATAATGACTAAAAAGTCCTTTTGAGTTAAAAAAATTTTGCTTGATGGGCAACCATTCCAATAAGGTATGATGTCAAGCAATCAATAATAGACTAGATTAAAGATGACAAATTAATTCGAGTTAACGATTAAAATTTAAATTTGACCCGGAAAGAATGAAATGAATAGCTTAAATTGGTTTGGTCAAACTATCAAAATAATAATATTTTTATTTTAAGTACATTTTATTTCAATTGAGTTTGAATTAAAGAGCCCAAACTTGAGTTTTATTGTTAAAACCGATTCATAACGACACAGTTAAAAAATTAAAACAATATTGTTCTTTATTGTTCAACTAATTGAGTCAAATTCGAGCTAAATAAATTGAACTTTAGAGTAAAAAAGAAAATCAACTTATGGTCTGCGGAAGCTGTTGGATTTTAGCAGTTCAATTCTAGCAGAATGATGTAATAAATTAGATCAGCAAAATAAAACAACGAGGAACATGTTGGGTACTAACATACAAAACATACTTTGTCAAAACGTCACACACGAGTTCATTATCGAAAGCAGCCTTTAAATAGGTGAAAATATCTATAAATTTAACTAATTCACTAGTACAACTAAGACCATTAATAACAGGAAATTAACTATTAAAAACTCTAACTCTTCAGTTTTAAAATTGAACTATAATTTAATATATTTATAATTTTATATTTTTGTAGTTTGTTAAATCTGTATTATTAGAAAAATAATATGTTTTTATTTTAAGGAGTTTTTTGAGGTGACAGTGGTAAAATTCAATGGGTCAACTTTTCAGAGAGAAGTCGGTAAGTAGGACCCGACGACAGCTCCTTGAAGCTTCGTAGGAAGAAAAGAAAGTAGATTTACTAAGACGAGACTTCAAATCATTGGATTCTCGTTTGTTGCTAGTCATTTTTTATTATTAGGTTGCGTCCACTCTGTTTCAACAATAATGCATAGAAGTGCCGTTGCTAGTCATTTTTTATTATTAGGTTGCGTCCACTCTCTTTCAACAATAATGCATACAAGTGTTGTTGCTAGTCATTTTAGTAGGACCCGACGACAGCTCCTGAAAGCTTCTTAGGAAGAAAAGAAAGTAGATTTACTACGAAAAACACTTGAAATCATTGGATTCTCGTTTTTGCTAGTCATTTTTTATTATTAGGTTGCGCCCACTCTGTTTCAACGATAATGCATAGAAGTGCTGTTGCTAGTCATTTTTTATTATTAAGTTGCGTCCACTCTCTTTCAACAATAATGCATACAAGTGTTGTTGCTAGTCATTTTAGTAGGACCCGACGACAGCTCCTGAAAGCTTCTTAGGAAGAAAAGAAAGTAGATTTACGAAGAAAAACACTTCAAACCATTGGATTCTCGTTTTTGCTAGTCATTTTTTATTATTAGGTTGCGTCCACTCTGTTTCAACAATAATGCATAGAAGTGCTGTTGCTAGTCATTTTTTATTATTAGGTTGCGTCCCCTCTCTTTCAACAATAATGCACAGAAGGATTGTTGCTAGTCATCTTTTATCATTAGGTTGAGTCCACTTTCTTTCAACAATAATGGCTTCTTCTTTTCTCCTTCTTTGGCCTCTTACCCACTGAACTACGACGTCTTCTTCCTCAACAAGCTCTTTATGCAATAAAAATAGATAAAAAGTTGTAACTAGAGTATAAAACTAAAATGTTAAAACTATCAATTTCAATAATAGCAGAAGCAATAAAATGTAATGTTGTGTTGATTGAAAAGAAGATGATAAGATGCATTCTTAAATGAAGATTGGAACTCAGAAGTAATGTCAAAGGTTCAGCTTAGTTTGTAATGTTGGATATTTATGACATTTCTCATAGAGTTGGACAACCATTAATTGTATTTTAATGGTTTTTAAATAACTTCTCAGTTAAGTTACTTAATTTGATCCAGATAAAGATAATAAAGTAACCCAACAAATAATCTAAAATTGATCCAGATCAGTATGGACCGGACCTATATCGAACTTGTGATGGAGAAGCCTAATATGAAAGCTATAAATAGAAAGGTTAAGGTCTCCTATAACTTTCGTAGCAAATCGTGAACGTAAGGAAATTCTGACCCATTCAGAGGTTCACGTATACAAAAAGCTAACGAAAGGCTTTAACGTGTCCAGAGAACAATTCCCGTGAAGATGTTGGAGGATTCATGCTCGTTTCGACTTCAAAAAGCTCGTTTGAAGTTCCAGAACCGAAATTAGGTATTTTTTGCATTTCTTCATTTCTTTCTCTTTCATATACGGTCCGGGACATGTAATAAGGCTCACTCTACGCGTTACAAGTAATACTAAAAATTTCTTCAAATTAACAAAAAATATGAAAATATAACGACTAAAAAAAAATGAAAATGACAACAATTTAACTCAAGCTCAATTCTTGTTAGTGGACTCTACACTCTACCCATATTAAAAATTTAACAATTTATCAACACATACAACGATTTAATTTAACATGAGATATAGAAATTAGACAAAGGTGCAAGACAAAGAGCAAACGCAAGTAGACAAGGGATCCACTTAAGAAAGACAATGACTTGTAATAATTAAGTACACAAGGAATCCACTTATGAAAGACAATGACTTATAATAATCTTCTACTTTTCAGAGAGAGCTCATGGAAGCTTCACAGTCAACAAAAAAATGTTTTATTAGGACTACAAGTTAATCGATTATCTTCAATAACGCTTATAAGCTTTCGAAAGGCCATTTTCTATAATTAGATAGCTTCCACCCTCTTGATTCAACAATAATGACTTCTTCTTCTTCTTTCACTTCTGCTGTTACTAATACTTCTTCTTTGACCTCCCAACCATGTAAGTACGACGTCTTCTTGAACTTTAGGGGTGAAGACACTCGTCGCAATTTCATCAGCCATCTCTATGCTGCTTTGCGCAAAAAGAATCTTCAAACCTTCTCTGACGATGATGAACTCAAACGAGGAGAAGAAATTGCTCAGTCACTTCCCCAAGTAATCCAAGTTTCCACTATCGCTGTCCTCATTTTCTCAAAAAACTACGCATCTTCCAGTTGGTGTCTTGATGAACTTGTAGAGATCATAGAGTGTCGTCGAACCCATAGACAAATTGTCATACCTGTCTTTTATGAGATAATTCCATCCCATTTAAGGAAACAGTCCGACGATGTTGCAGCAGCTTTTGTAAAACATGAGCAAAATCCCAAGAACGCGCACAAGACCCGAGGTTGGAGGGATGCGTTGACCACAGCCGCCAATCTATGTGGGTTTGATTCTAAGGACTTCAGGTATGTTGTAGTTTTTATGGTTAATCTAAGTAAAGGGTTATTTGCTTTTCATTCATTTATATTGTGTTTCATAATTGGTAGGAATGATCATATGCTTATTAACAAAATAGTTGAAGATATTATGGAAAAACTGAATCAATCCATGACTTGGGATGGCTATAAGAATTTGGTTGGAATGGACTCGCGCATTGAGCAAATTAAGAAGGTATTTACTATTACAACATTGGAGGTTTGTGTTTTAGGAATTTGGGGGATGGGCGGCATTGGCAAAACTACAATAGCTGAAGTTATATATAACATGATGTCATATCAATTCCAAGATTGTTGCTTTGTACCTAAAGTGAGGCAACAAGCAAAAGCAGGTGGCTTGATGAAATTACAGGAAGAACTTGTTTCAAAAGTATTGGGTGAGGAAAATCTAACGAAATATATGTTCAGTGCTGGACTTAGTCCATTTCATAAAACAAGACTTGGTCGTAAGAAGATGTTAATTGTTCTTGACGATGTGGATAATGTACTACAGATAGAGTCTTTGATTGGAGATCCATGTTGGTTCGGTTCGGAAAGTATGATTATCATCACTAGTAGAAATAAGCAAGTATTTGAAGGAAGGACTAATTTTATATATAAAGTTGAACTATTAAATGATGATGAAGCCCTTCAACTTTTCACGAAGAGTGCCTTCAAACAAAAACATCCCGGAGATAATTATGCTTCCTTGTCAAATTCAATTATTAACTATGCAAAAGGCAATCCTTTAGCTTTGAAGGTTTTGGGCTCCTCTCTAGTTGGGAAAAAGGAAATGGAGTGGAAAAATACAATAAATCAATTGCTAGAACTTCCTAACGATGACATTCAACAAGTGCTACAGATTAGTTACGAAGGGTTAAATAGTGTGGAGAAAGATGTCTTTCTTGACATTGCATGCTTTTTCAAAGGAGTTCACAAAGACATCATGAATCAGATATATAGAAGTAGTAGATTCAATATCGATAATATAATATGTGCTCTCGCAGATAAGTGTCTTTTGACTATTTTCAATCAAAATGTGTTGGAAATGCATGATTTATTACAAGAAATGGGAAAAGAAATTGTTCGTCAAGAAACTAAGTATCCGAACCAACGTAGCAGATTATGGGATCCTGAAGATGTTTATGAAGTATTTTCCGAGAATAAGGTAAAATCCTAAATTTATTTAAAAAAGAACTCTATATTATTAGTAATCTCTTATACTATTTGATTAATTTAAATATGTTATTTATTGTTACATTAACTTATGTAGATATTTGGCTATTGTTTGTTAGGAAGCTGAAGCAGTGGAAAGCATAAATCTTGACATAAATAAGATAAAGGAGATAGATTTAAATCCGAAAGTGTTCATGAGGATGCCTAATCTTAAGTTTCTCAATTTTTATGAAAGTTCTGAAGAAATAAGTAATCTACATCTCTCTCAAGGTCTTGATTATCTTCCCAATAAGTTAAGGTATTTAGGTTGGGATAAGTATCCATTGGAATCTTTTCCACCTAATTTCCAACCAGAGAATCTTGTGGTGCTTAGATTACGCAATAGCAACATCAAACAATTATGGAACAGGGCCAAGGTACGTAACTTATATATTGCTTAATAGTTTAGTCTTTTGTTCTTTCTTTTTAATAAAAGTTGAAAGTAATATAAATTTAGAGCTAATTATGACTTTTGTTATTTTTGCTAACGACAGGAAGATTTAATGGCATCTCAAGAGACATATGGAATGTTTGGGATGATTGTTAACGGTTTTCGAAATCTGGTTAAAGCTCCCTCCTACATTTATGGAAGTCAGTTAGGCAAGTTAACTTCCTTAAGTTTAGTAAACAACAAAAGTATAACTCATCTTCCAAATGGTAGAAGTGTATTTCTAGAAGCTCTTGATTTTCTTGATCTTAGTGGAAGCGAAAATTTGAATACCTTTCCAGAAATTTCAAGCAACATAGAAAGGTTAAAATTAAATTTGACAGCCATAAAAGAGGTACCTTCATCATCAGTGGAACTTCTCAGCAAATTAAAGATATTGGAAATGGCGCATTGTAGAGAGCTTGAAAGCCTACCAAACAATTTTTTTAACAAATTAACATCTCTCACAGAACTTTATCTAGAGGGATCCTCACGGTTTAAGGCGCTTCCTGAAATTTTAGAGCCTATGGATAATTTGGAGCGTGTTAACTTAACGGAGACAGCCATAGAGAAGTTCCCATCATCAATTGGCAATCTCAAAGGGCTCCAAGAGTTACAGATACCTTTTATAAATTTTGAGAATTGTTTTGTAGGAGACCACCAAGCATTGGCTTTGTCGTCGGAAGGTTTCTCTTCATTACGAAGCTTATTGATTTACAAGTGTAATTTAAGAGAATTGGACGAGGACTTGTCCTTTCCATCTTCGGTAGAAAGTCTATATTTGCATGAAATTAACTTTGAGAGAATCCCTGCAACCATCAAACAACTTTCACGGTTACGATTTCTCGATATAAGAAAGTGCGAAAGGCTTCAATCCTTGCCAGAACTTCCATCGACTGTCTCCACTGTATTCACCGAAGATTGCGGATCACTAGAACAAATATGGACCCTTAAACAGCTACCCCTTGACTCACAAAAAGAACAAACATGGTGGCCCTATAAACTCTTCAATTTTTCTAATTGCTTAAAGTTAGATGAAGATCAATGTCAGGCTATCGCAAGGACACTGTTGGGGAATCATCTAACAGCTTTTGCAAGAAATCAAATGCAGAAACAATTGGTATGCAACTCTCTTTCTTTATTTGGGCCTTTACAATCATTAATTTGAGTTATTGTGCTGTTAGGAGACTTTTCAAATGGTTTATCCTGGAAGTAGAATGCCGGAGTGGGTCAGGTATCAAAGCATGGGTGATTCCATTAAAATCCACCTTCCTTCTCAATGGTTTAATCATCTCTTTTTGGGATTTGCTTCATATCTGTGTGTTGATTCTGTTAGAGGAAGCTTCCATCTTACATATGATTGCTATTTTGGAGACAATTACCATTCCTGCAACGCTTATTCTGAGCAATTGTTCATTCGAAGAAAGAATACAGAACATATGACTGTCCAGATTAGTACAGAATTTTTTGAATGGATATGTAGACACGATGATAACTTTAAAGAGGATGTAGTCTTTTTTAAATTCACCAGCTCAGTGAAGAATGGAATCAAAAGCTGCGGGATTATTCCACTGTATGCTCAAAAAGATGAGGATGATATTCGCAAAACATTCAACTTTCTAAATTTGGAAGTGCCCAAGTTGAAGAACAAAGAAGTTCAATGAAATTAACAAGTCGCAACTTGAAGTTCAATGTTCCCACCAGGTGAGTTATACATGTTTTGTGTATTCTGAGTTTTCACAAAATAAAACTGACGTTAAGGGGAACTACTAAATCTGAGTTTTTGAGTGCAAGTTTTTATTTTTTCTATATCATGTTAAGTTCTTCTGATTGAGCATAACAAAAGTTGTTAAGTCTTACAGATCAACAATATAAGATCTTCAAGATGGATGGTACATACGAAGACAAAGTAAGATAGATTGCTTCAAAATGTGTAAAGAAAAGCAAACAACCACTACTTGGGCTTCCTACAAATTTTTCTCCAACTTTGGCCTCTAAAATGTTGAGATTTGGTAGTTAAAGAAGTCACTCCTTTTTACACGACCCAAAAGTGGCAACTGAAACCCCCAAAACTGGATTGTATTATATGTAACTATAACGGTTAGTCTATTCATTTTGAAATATTCCTCTTAACTAGAAAGTCATTTGTAATGCTGGACTTGGATATATTGCTGACTTTTAAAGCACCTTTCCTTTGACTTGTCGAATTGACTTCTTACTCTGATCTAACTCTCTTGCTTTCCCTAACCATTTAGTACACTAGTTAGCTGCTTTCTCATACCCTCAACATTTCCACTTCAATTATAACTGTTTTCTTGTATGAAAATCGTTTGATTTCGTCTATAAAATGGCGTCGTCATGATTCCTTTAAAATTGATTTTATGAATTCCTCCTAGGATTAAATCTCTTTGGTAACCTCTAACCAGAAAGTCGTTTGATTTCATCCATAAAATGGTGTAGGCGGGAATTTTCAATTTTCATTTTGAGTTACCTTGCCTTTCTTCATCTCTCTAAAATCTTTGTATCTCGTAAGGATGACAGCGCGACAAGCAGAATCGGGCTTAGACTGGCTTGATTTTTTAAGATGAGACTAAGTTCATTAATGAAAAAGAATAGAATTAAAAGAATGAAAAAATTATTTATGAAGTAGGAAATTCAATTAAATGAAATTAAAATTTTTAATTGATTAATAAGAATTGGAAGTGCTAAGTTTATTGCACATGAAATGTCTGAAATGATTTGTTCTGTCCGAGTTGTGGGTAAATAGGCATGCCTAGAAGGGTCTGCAGCTGCTCATGTGACACTTCGGTGTCGAGACTTCGGTCTCTCATGTGACACTAAACGTTAATATATTGATAAAATGATTAAGATGAAACCAAATTCGCTAATTAAGGTTGATAAAATTGTAGGAAATTAAAAAAAGATTATATATAAAGTTAGAAATTTAATTAATCGAATTTTACAAATTTCAATTGAATAATAAAAATTAGGATTATATAATAAATGAATATATAAAACATACATATATTGATAAAATGAATAAGATTAAACCAAATTCATTAATGAAGGAGTATTGAATCATAGAAAAATGAAAAAAAAAAGATTATATATAAAGTCAAAAATTCAATTAATTGAAATTACGAATTATTCTATATCAATTAAATGATAGCAATAAGTTTAGTGAAAAAAAACTAGACCTTAAATTGAATAACTGAGATAACTGCAACTATTTAATTTAGTTTTTGTGTTTCTTATATGTTAAATATATAAATTCGCAAATAACATATTTATTGGTTGTACTAATCTTTTATAACAATTACGGATGATTAAATTCATGGATAGTTATAAAATAATCAACATGAAATTAATTGTCGAATCAATTAATATTAATTATTGATGAAAAATAAGATAAAAAATAAAAAATGCTTAAATTAAAATGAGAATATATGTTTGGAACAAAACCATATAAAGTTACAACTAGAGTTTTGAAACTCCATGCATCAAAATATTTGGATTTAGCCTCACTTGATTTTAGGTTCAACACCAAAACATAGAAAAAAAAAAGAAAGATTGAGATAAAACCCATAAAAAGACAAAAAGAGAATGATAAAAAAGGTTATAGACACATTTTTCCTATATTTTCCTACTCAAAATCTAGTCTAGTTCTAACTTGCAATGATTTATATCTAAAATAAATCCAAATCTCTATATAATAAAGATGGAAAGAAGTTTCCTAATTGAATTGATGTTAGCCATAATCTCACCTTATCCCACAATCAAATAAGATTTATTCCCTTTTTTCAAAATTTGTAATTTTGGCAAATAATATTTTAATTTGATGCAGTCTTCACTTATCATCTCTTAAAACGAAACAAAATTTAATTTTTCTATTTATTAAGCACCAAAATATAAACCAAACAAAAGAGATAATTTCAATTAACATAATCAAATAAGATATTATCAATTAATTCTTCTTGTAATAATTGATTAATAATTATGCTATGAAAGTCTTAAGTAGAGGATTTTTCTTCTAGTCTACTGGTCTAGAAGTAAAGTTGAGTCCAATTTCCAATTAGGAGTGCCTTGCAGCTTGATAAATAATTTAATTTCTAACCATAGGAATTATTTAGGGCTAACATAATTTCAATCAATCTCTTAAAAATATTATCCTTTAGATCATGCATAAATTAGTGCAATCAAAATGGTAGTTGGTGAGCAAGTGGAGTTGGATTATTTAGGGCTAACATAATTTCCATCAATCTCTTAAAATATTATCCTTCTGGAACATGCATGAATTAGTGCAAACAAAATTGTAGTTGGTGAACAAATGGAGATGGTTTTATAAATCATTGACCATTGACAGTGGTGGATATATAATTAATTGTAAAATTAAAATTTCTTATACCACCACCGCAAAATTTTTCTTATAATTATGTTTTGATATTGGTTAGAGGAAGGAAAGTTCATTTAAACATATTTCAAATGCTAAAACTAAAATTACTATTTAAGAAAATATATATAAAAAAGAATTATAATTTCAATTTTCATTTTGACATACTTGACCATTCTTTCTACATCTCTCTAAAATCTCTATATGTTGTGGCAATGATAATGGGTCAGGTTGAATCAAATCAATCATTTTTTAAAATTTTTGGAAAGAAATTTATTTAATTAAAAATAATTTGAGAAATTTAATTGATTAAAGTTACGAATTGAAATTGATTAATAATAATTGAGATTTTATTGTAAATGATTATATAAAACGTACAAATATTGATAAAAATGAATAAGATAAATCCAAATTCATTAATAAAGAAAGACAAAATTATAGGAAATGAAAAAAAGTTTAGTTCAATTAATTGAATTTTATATATTCATTTATTATAAAATCTTCATTTTTATTAATCAATTGAAATTTGTTAATTGAAATTTATATATTCATTTATTATAAAATCTTCATTTTTATTAATCAATTGAAATTTACAAATTTCAATTAATTAATAAAAATGAAGATTTTATAATAAATGAATATATAAAATATATTTATAATAAATGAATATATAAAACATACATATATTGATAAAATAAATAAGATTAAACCAAATTCATTAATAAAGGAGTATAGAATTATACAAAATTTAAAAAAGATTATATATAAAGTTGGAAATTCAATTAATTGAAATTATGAATTACTTTATATCAATTAAACGATAACAATAAGTTTAGTAAAAAAATAGACCCTAAATTGAATACTTGAAATAGCTGCAATTATTTAATTTAGTTTTCTTATTTCTTATAAGTTAAATATGCAAATTCATAAATAACTTATTTATTTCTTGTACCAATCATTCATAACAATTATTTGTTTCTTGTATCAATCCTTCATAACAATTATAGATCATTAAATTTTTAGATAGTTATAAAATAATCAACATTAAATTAATTCTCAAATCAATCTATATTAATTATTTATAAAATATAAGATCACAAAATAAAAAATGCTTGAATTAAAACATGAATATAGGTTTATAACAAAATCTCATAAGGTTACAAATAAAGTTTTGAATCTACTTAAATCAAAATATTTGGATTTAGCCACATTAGTTCCAATTTCCAGACTCGGGCCAATCAAAGTGTAGATCGGGTTTGCATAGACCTGACCTGTTTAAAAAGTTTTTGAAATAAATTTATTTACTTATAGGAAGTGAAAAAAATTATATATAAAGTGAGAAATTCAATTAATTGAAGTTTATGAATTTAAATTGGTTAATAAAATTTAGATTTTATAATGAATGAGTATATAAAACTTACATATATTGACAAAATGAATAAGATTAAACTAAATTCATTAATGAAAGAATATAGAATTATATAAAATAAAAATATAATATATAAAAAGTAAGTTTATTGAAAACCTACTCTTGCTCTATCTTGCAAAGATTTGTATTTAAAACAAATCCAAATCTAAATCCCCACATAATAGTATGGAAGGACGTGCATGATCTCGCCTTATTTTAACCTTTGTTTGGTTATTTTAACCAATAATATTCCAATTAGATACAATTTTCATTTGGCATCTCCTAAAATAAAAATATTAATTTTCTTATTTAAGCACCAAAATCTAGCCAAAACAAAAGAGATAATTTTAATTAACATAATCAAATAAGATCTTATCAATTAATTATTCTTGTAGTAATTGATTAATAATTATGCTATGAAAGTCTTCTGTAGAGGATTTTGAACGGTACAGTACAAAGTTTAATAACAGTATTTTATTCATTTAAAATTTCAAATTTTGAATCATGTCAAATTGAACTTAGCTCAATGACGTCAAATCTATTAGAATCAAATCCAACCGAGTTAATTTTGGAAGCAAATCAGCTGTTCCTAATGGCTGGGACTTATTCATGTACAGGAGGCACAGCAATTCGGGAACAGCTGATCTGTTCCGTTAATTTTATTAAGCCTAGTCATTAACTGTCAAACTCATTTTAGCCTGTCGCCTACATGTGCATCGAAAGTTGATTCGATCGACTTTTCTGAATTTGAAGTTAGTTGATCTATGAACTAGTTTCTCGAAGGATGCGGTAGGAATTTATTAGTGTCATTTACTCGAAGCATGCATGATTAAAATTTATTGCGTGTAATTTACTTAAGACATGGGGTTGAAATTAGTATTCTTAAGAATTTATTTGATGTCTATTTGAAAAATAAAATTTTTCCAACATATATCTAAAGCATAATGACTAAAAAGTCCTTTTGAGTTAAAAATTTTTGCTTGATGGGCAACCATTCCAATAAGGTATGATGTCAAGCAATCAATAATAGACTAGAATAAAGATGACAAATTAATTTGAGTTAACGATTAAAATTTAAATTTGACCCGGAAAGAATCAATTGAATAACCTAAATTGGTTTGGTCAAAATATCAAAATAATAATATGTTTATTTTAAGTACATTTTATTTCAATTGAGTTTGAATTCAAGAGTCCAAACTTGAGTTTTATTGTTAAAACCGATTCATGAAACAGTTAAAAAATTAAAACAATATTGTTCTTTAATTGTTCAACTAATTGAGTCAAATTCGAGCTAAATAAATTGAACTTTAGAGTAAAAAAGAAAATCAACTTATGGTCTGCGGAAGCTCTTGGATTTTAGCAGTTCAATTCTAGCAGAATGATGTAATAGATTAAATCAGCATAATAAAACTGTTGGACCCCGAACTTTTGATGAAATTAGAAATGTTAAAATGAATTTAAATTAGAAAGAAATTTGTGAGAAAATTATGAATTTAAGAAAATTTGATGAATATAAGAAAAATTTATGAGAAAAAATTGTTCAGTTTTGATGACTTCCATATTTGAGTCGATTTGTATGGGTTATGAAAGTTTAAGAAAATGAGTTGATTTGAAAAGTTAGTAGAAAATCAAGAAATAAAGAGAAAAGTGTGAGAAATTAAAGAATTAAGAAAGTTGACTTTGGAGATAGAAAGTTTGACTTGAGAGTTGACTTTTTGATGTTGAGATAATTTGAGAAAATGATCTTCAGGAAATTTGTAGTGTCTGTCAAGAGCTTTCCGTAGCTATAAAGTTTGATATTTTTCGATATCGGGAGTGGAAGTTATAATCAGTCAAAGTTAAGTTTTATTTTGTTTGAAATTTGACTTTTTGGGATTAAAAGTTGACTTTTGATTGAGGCAAAATTTGAGAAAATAATCTATATAAAACTTGTAGAGTTTGTTAAAAGCTTTCTATGGCCATAAAGTTTATTATTTTTCGATGTTGGGATTGAGAGATATGATTTTCCGAAGATAAGATTCTTTTGCTTTGTTTTTGGAAAATGATCTTAAGGGAAAGTTTGCCTGTACTAGGATTCGAGTCCACTCGTCGCATTGATTTAGTCTGAATTGGAGTAAGTGGTCTTAATGAAAATTGTAGCTTGTATGTAAATCTTTACGACGCCATAAAATATACAATTTTTCGATATCGGGGCTAGGAGTTATGATCGTCCGAAATTTGGAAGTTGTCTAGGAAAAGTTGTTTTGGATAGAACCTTTGATTGGGTTTTTGACCTCTTTAGAGATGAAATTGATTTTTGAGTCCTTCTTGGTAGTTGCAGAGCTTCCTTTTATTTTTCCATAGACACTAAGTTTGTAATTTTTGGAGCTCTGAGTTAAGAGTAATGATTTTTGAAAAATTCAGTTATAAGTAGGTATTTGAGGTCTAGTAATTTTGCTTGAACTCCAACCCCTTTTGCAATCTTTTGTTATAAATCCCTCGTTCGACATCCGATTGATTTGATTTCTGAAGCGTTGGATTCCTAAGACAATTAATTTCATTTCCATGAAGAATTATGATTTTTAAGAAATTAAATGGAAAGAATT
>JAOQMR010000007.1:19691094-19702771 GCA_027563865.1 Erythroxylum pelleterianum
TGAAACTTTCCAGGCAACAAAAGTTTCATAACAAAACTAGTTTCAGTGTTAATGCTGGTACCATGTCAGTTCTTATGCACAATTTTGAAAAATGTGTTAATTATCAAGTTCAAAAATTCTAAAACTCTATTGTTGTATCCTAAGTGTGAATACTCTTATTAAACCTAACATAAGGCCCTAATTAGTTGAGGGGCTACTAATGGAATGGAATGAAACGTAGCACACTTCTATCGTTTGGTTGAGAGTTTTATAATAGAATGGAATGAAATAGAAGCGGAAAGGTTCATGTTACGTTTCATTCTATCTTAAATAATGAAAATAAGAAACCTTCGACTCGAGTAGTTTAGAATGAAACGTAAACTAATAAATACATACCACTTAATATACCCTCAATAATTTTTTAATACTAATTGTGACCAATTTATAATATTAATATATTAAATAGGATATAATGATATTTAATATAAAATATTTTATTAAATAATTAATAATAATATTTTTATATTATTAATAATAAATTTTATATATTTAATAATAAAATAAAAATTATATTTAAAAATAATTTTTATTTTTTATTTGTATAGAAATATATACAAAAAATTAAAGAATATTTTTAATATTTTTATATTTTTATATTTTTATTAATAAAATATATTAAAAATTTATTATTGTTTGTATATATTTCTATACAAATAAAAATAAAATATTTTAAAATATAAATCACATAGAATAGAATAAAATAAAATTTAATAAAATAAAATATAGTAAATAATAATATTTTTATATAATTAATAATAAATTGTATATAATTAATAAAAATTAAATTAAATTAGATTTTTATTAATGAAAATAGAAAATATATTAAAAATTATTCTTTAATTGTTTCTATATATTTCTATATAAATAAAATATAAAGAATTTATTTATATATATAAATCATATATAATAAATTAAATTAAATAATTAATAATAATATTTTTATATAATTAATAATAAATTGTATATAATAAATAAAAAATAAAGAATTTTAATAAAATTGTTAGTAATGAAAATAGAACATATATTTAAAATTTATTCTTTAATTGTTTGAATATATTTTTATATAAATATAAATATAAATAGATTATTTGTAAATATAAATCGCATAAAATAAAATAAAATATATTAAATAATTAATAATAAAATATTTATATAATTAATAATAAATTTATACATAATTAATAATAAATAATAAACCTCCTGCAATAACCATTTGAATATAAGGAGTATAATAGTCATTTATTATACATTATATTTCATTCCATAAATCTCTCAAATAACATTTCACTGCATTATATTATGAACTCTTTCATCCCTCCCAAACAGCTTTTCACTATATTACATTTAATTCCAATATAAATCGTTTCATTCCTTTTTTTATCACATTATATTCCATTCTATTAATTAACATTCAACCAAACAAGTCTTGAGGGACTGTTGAAAGGTGTTGGATAGTCATCATTTTTTGTTTTCATAGTTTTATTATTTCTTAACATCAGAGGAGGATTAATAATAATAAATTCTCTATTTTTTAATTCTTTCCTTTATAATTAGTCAATTTTATATTTTTAAAATTCTAATATCAATTTTCAACTCAATTAACAAGCATTAAGAATATTACTAAAATATAAAAATTTATCAAATTATAAATTTCAAATTTTCAAAACTTTGGAGTCTTGTAGTATAAATGTATAATTGACATAATTAAGTTATTCCACTTTTCTTATCTCGCAGTGGTAACAAAGCCATAAAATGTTCGTTTTACTTTTTCCATTTTATTTCTATCATATTCCTAACAGATGAAGTTCTTTAACCCGTGGTTCATCGTCATCCATAAACTGCAAACCATATACTAATATAAATTCAATTATAGTTTTTATTATGTAGGCAGCCATAGACTATTTATTAGCTGAAGGATTATGTTTAACGAATTTGATGATAACTTTATAATATTTCAAAATTCAAACTAGATTTACTTTCTTATATAGACAGAATCATTCTTAAAAGGAAATAAAATCATAAGGTAATTACTTCATTTCTTGCAAGAACCTTCTTTATAAACTTGTCTATTAAAAAATGGTTCCATGACATCCAGAAGTTTCTTTTTTTATGAATTCGAATAATCAATTCTGAAATTATTGACAGGACAGTTGAATATCGAAGATTTCAGTATAAATGATATCGAAGATTTTAGCAGAAATAATATTGCAGATTAAGCAACGGCTAGTTAAAGAAATTGTCTACTTAAGGAAGAGCCACTGCACTTCCAAAATATACACAAAGACACATACACGAGACTTGCAAAATATCTTAGAACATCAATAATCTTGAAAGTTATATCAAGCTCTTTGTGCTTTAGAAAGTGATATCATTCTATTAAGAGAGACTGTTAAATCCTTCGTACATTTCTTATTGAGAGCTTATAGAGACTTGCAAAATACTACTATTGTGGAAAGTTGAAGAACCTTGAAAAATATACACTTCTGAGCTTGAAGAAGCTAGTCAAATATTGCTTGGCTTTTATAGTGAAATACTCACTTCTGAGCTTGAAGAGGCTAGTCAAATACTGTTTGGCTTTTATAGTGAAATACTCAAGTTGGATACTTGAGGACTGGACGTAAGCTTCATTATAAGCTAAACCAGTATAAATCTACTTTGTCATTTTCTCTTTCTTCCTAACTTTTAAATTTCTGCCTTATAAGTTTGTGTTTTTAAGAGACTTTTTTAGTTTTACAGTAGGCTCCTTTTGTTTTTATCGTAAGAGATTCCTTTGATTTTTAAACGTTAGCAGGCTCCTATCAATTAATAAGCTCCTCCTTTCTTTTTGAGCACTAGCAAGCTCCTTTCAATTAATATACTCCTTTCTTTTTCAACATTAATGAGATCCTTTTGAAAGTTTACAGGACCCTTCTATTTATAAATTTATTTAGTAGCAGGATCTTATCAATTTTAATGTACTTTGAAATTTTTTACACAATATTCACCCCCCTTCTTGCGTGTGTTTGCTTTAGCATTTGGTATCAAAGCGAAGTTTCATATTTATTGTCTTTTGCCACAAGTGATAGATCATGACAAACAATATGAGAAGCCTTAAAGGACAATCCGTCTTAAAGCCTCTTTATTTCAATGGAAACAACTACTCATATTGGAAAGAGAAAATGATCATCTATCTCCAATCCGTAGATATTGAAGTCTGGAAAGCCATCAAGGTTGGAGCTACACTTCCCACTACTGATAATGTAGAAGTATGGCCTAATGCTGACAGAAGAAATGCACAACTAAATGCTAAAGAAAAACATCATCTGATATGTGACTATCTATAAAAGAATATGAAAAGATATCTGACTGCTCTACAATAAAGGAAATGTGGGATAAACTTTAAGTCACCTTTGAAGGAATGAACGAGGTAAAAAAACATAGAATAAGTCTTTTAGTACATCAATACTAAACTATCAGCATAAAATAGGGAGAGACCATAGACGAATTCTTTTGATGATTTAACAACATTATCACAACCTTAAAGAACTTGGGAAAGATTTATCCCAATGATGAACTCGTAACAAAGATTATAAGATCACTTTCAAAAGAATGGAGACCAATGGTGACAGCTTTAGAGACTATAAAGGATCTTGATACCATCTTACTCAACTGGCTAAGAGGAAACTTGATGATCAATGAAGCCAAGCCTAGGCGAGATAAGGATCCTCATACAAATGAGGAATGACATTAAAATCAATTGTTGAATCAATTGGTGATGAAAGCGACACTAAGTTGCAAATAGATGGAGATGATGAATTCAATTTCATGGTTAGGAAATATTCCCGCTTCTATAAAAAGAAGTTAATGAAGAACAGAGAAGGGAATAGGAAAACTGGAAACAACATGTCCGTACTAAAAGGTAGCAATAGCAATACCAATACACAAAACAATCAAATAATATGATACCACTATAAGAAGCCTGGGCACATAAGACCAGCATGTCCCTTTCTTCAAAAGGAAAAAATAGAAAACAAAAAACCCAAGAAGCAAGCGATGACTGCAATTTGGTCAGATGAAGATTTGGAAGAAGAGCCAGAAGAAGTCAACGATGTTTGCTTCATGGCTGAATCAGGAGACGATAAGGTATATTATTCTAACTCTAATATTGAAGTTGATGAATTGATAAGTGCATATCATGAATTGTATGATCAATACAAAAAGATGACAGTGAAGTATTTTGAAGAAATTAGGAAGTCCAATAATAATAAAGCATCCTTAAAGAGTAAGATTAAATCATTAGAATCTATGAATGAAAATCTGACAACCAAGAATATGTCTCTTGAACATGATTATGAGCAAAAGGTTTCTGAAAAAGAAGTTATAGAAGAAAGATTAGCCAAATTGGAAAATACTTTACTTGAGAATGATTATGATAAAGTGAGATAACTAGAAGAGAAGGTTGTCGCCCTAGAACTTGAGAAAGAGAAATGTACAAGAAAGATCTTATCTCTAGAAAAAGATTTTGCAAAGTTTGTTAATGGAAGGAACAACCTTGATGCACTACTTGGTAGTAGTTCCTGCATTTTTGATAAAGTTGGAATAGGTTATAATGAAAACAATAATGTTAGGTCATACAAGAACTTCTTTGTTAAATCCAACAGTAGCTATAATCAAAACAATAAAAACCCGATATATGGTAAAAAATTATAGCTATTCTCATTCATCTGTTTTATTCTTCTACTGTGATAGACATGGTCATATTAGTCATTCTTGTAAATTTCTCAAAATGGAGAAATTATCTCAATTGTATGTTTGAAGACCGAAACGTCTAGCTACTAACCTGAAAGGACCTAGACCTAAAATGAGATAATACTTTTTGTAGATATGCTTCAAAACAGATATAAGAGAAAATCAATAGATAGCTTATAGTGGATGTTTGAGACATATGACAAGTGAAATATCACATTTCAACTACATTGAAGAAAAGACGAAGGTAATGTTGTCTTTATGACAAAAATAAGGCAAAAGTCACCAGAATTGGTAAAATTGGTTACTTTATGTTGATGGATTCAAACATAACTTGTTGAGTGTAAGTCAATTATGTGATAAGGGCTATAAACTTACTTTCTATGCATCACATTGTGAAACTATTGATAATCTTAATGACAATAGTGTATTTTTTGGTCCTAAAAATTAGAACATGCATTGTGCTTAATTGGAAGATTTGTCTTCACAAAATGTCAAGTGTTTTGTTTCTACAAAAAAGGACTTTCTTATCTGGCACATAAGATTTGAACATGCTAGTATGAGCATTCTATCAAAAATTTCCAAAAATGAACTAGTCAAAGGACTATTGATTTGAAGTTTGAAAGTAATCAGGTTTATGAGGCTTATTTAAAAGGTATACGAGTTAAAAGCAACTTTCCTCCCAAAAATATTATGTCTACTAACCAACAGTTTGAACTTGTGCATATGGATTTATTTGGTCCCACTATGACCCAAAGTTTTTATGGCAAACATTACGATTTTGTTTGAGTAGATGATTATTCCAAATTTACGTGGGTTTATTTTCTATCTAATCAGGATGATACTTTTGAAGTCTTTAAGAAGTTTTATAGAAAAATTCAAATTGGAAAAGGATACTACATTACTTCTATTCTAAGCAATCATGGAGTAAAACTAAATAACAAGAAATTTGAAGATTTCTGTAATGAAAATGGAATATTCCACAAATTTTCATGCCCAATGACTCCTTAGGAAAATTGAGTTGTTGAAAGAAAGAACATGACTCTCGTTGATATGGTCAGAATAATGCTATGCAAAAGTCATCTACCTTATGGTTACTGGGCAAAAGCTATGTCAACTACCTGTTAAATTCGTAACAGGTGGCTTATAAGACCCATTATGAAAAAGACACCCCCTATGAGTTATGGAAAGGAAGAAAATCGAATGTCGCTTACTTTCGAGCATTTGGTTGTAAGTGTTTCGTTTTAAATAATGGAAAAGACAATCTTGGAAAGTTCTA
Source organism: Erythroxylum pelleterianum (assembly GCA_027563865.1). NCBI lineage: Eukaryota > Viridiplantae > Streptophyta > Magnoliopsida > Malpighiales > Erythroxylaceae > Erythroxylum > Erythroxylum pelleterianum. The sequence continues at coordinate 19,697,138 of JAOQMR010000007.1, forward strand.
TGCGAGATAAGATAAAGCCATCTTTCTGGGCTACAGTACTGCCAGTAAAGGATTTAGAGTTTATAACAAAAAAACAAAGAAAATATAAGAATTAATACATGTAGTATTTGATGAAGTGCTACCCTCGACAACAATAGTTGATTCAGATGATGAAGAGCATTCATTGGCTCCTAAAAATACATTGACTACACCTATAGTACCTTCAGAATCACAAGATCAATAAGGTCCTTCTGAAGTCAGGACGAAGCAGGCTCCTTCCTTTCAACAGGAGCATATGCAACGAAGAACACCAAAAGAATGGAGAGGTCAAGATACATATCAATACATTCTGAGAGACCCATATGAAAGTCTAAAAACCATATCATCCTTTAAGAACAACTTTGTTTCCCTCATCTCAAAATTAGAACCAAAGATAGTTGGAGAGGCTTTTGCTGATGAAAAATGGGTTTCATCCATGAAAGACGAACTATATCAATTTGACAACATAAAGTTTGGAATCTAGTACCTTATCTACAAAACAAGTCAGCCATTGGAACTCGTTGGGTTTTTCGAAACAAACTTGACGAAAATGGTAAGGTGGTAAGAAATAAAGCTACACTTGTAGCTCAAGGTTATAATCAATAGGAAGGTATTGATTTTGATGAAACTTATGTACCTGTTGTTAGATTGGAATCGATTCGAATTTTACTTCCCTTAACATGTTATAAAAACTTCAAATTGTTCCAAATGGATGTCAAAAGTGCCTTCTTAAATGGATATATTAACAAAGAAGTGTTTGTTAAGCAACCTCCAGACTTTGAAGATGAAAACCATCCTAACTACATGATGAAGTTGACTAAAGCCCTGTACAGTCTAAAACAGGCCCTCAAATATGTTATGAAAGGTTAAGTAATTTTGTCCTTGAGAATAACTTTGAAAGATAAAAGGTAGATAAAACCTTATTTATTAATAAAAAGGAGAATGATTTACTCATAGTGCAAATATATGTCGATGACATAGTATTTAGTGCTACTAATCAATCTTTCTGTGAAGAATTCTCAGCATTAATGCAAGGTAAGTTTGAAATTAGCATGATTCGAGAATTATCTTATTAGAATTAAAGAAAAGGAAGTTTGAAATGAGCATGATGGGAGAATTATCTTTCTTTCTCAGATTACAAATTAGGAAAACAAAAAAAGAGATCTTCATTAGCTAAGAAAAATATACGAAGGAACTCATTAAGAAGTATCATTTTGAGAATACCATACTGATGGGTACTCCTATGTGTACTGGAACTAAACTTGATAAGGATGAAGAAGGCAAGGCTAAGGATGAGACAAAGTATAGAGGAATGATTGGGTCACTACTATATCTTACAAACTCAAGATCAGACATTATGCTTAGTGTGTGTCTTTGTGCACACTTTTAGTCAAATCCAAAAAAGAGCCACCTTCAAACAGACAAGAGGATGTTTCGATATCTTCACGAAACCATGCATTTCATATTATGGCATCCTAAAACTAACTCTTTTAACACAATTGGCTATTGTGAAGTGGATTATGTAGGGGATAAGTTGATCGAAAAAAGCACAAGTAGTCACTGTCAATTTTTTGGAGATGCTTAGTCTTTTGGTCTTGCAAGAAACAAAATTGCACAACTCTTTCAACAAATGAAGCGGAATATATAGCAGCTGCCAACTGTTGTGCTCAAATATTATAAATGAAGCACCAACTACAGGATTTCTCTCTAAAATTTAATCATATTCTTATATTATGTGATAATACTAGTGCAATAAATCTTTCAAAAGATCTTATGCATCATTCTAGGACTAAGCATATAGAAATTAAGCATCATTTTCTTAGAGATCATCTTTTAGAAGGAACAATTGATCTTTTGTGTGTTAATACTGAAAATCAAGTAACTGATATCTTCACTAAGCCACTCTCTAAAGATAGATTTTGTGTGTTAAGAAAAGAGCTCGGTATGTGCAAACTATTTGATATCTTTTCTGTATGAATTTTCTATGCTATTCTCTCTTGACATTAGTAAGCTTCTTATACTTTATAAGGCTCCTCTCAGTTTTGAGAACTCCTCGTAGTAAGCTCCTTCTACTTTAGAAGGCTCCTCTCGGTTTAACAGAGTAGTATACATGTGTCCTAAAAAGGAAGTCATTCAGGCATCTTTTCAGCTTTTAAAAACACGTGTGCTATTTTGACAGATTTTCGTACGTGTCTGACAAAAGATACACAGACAATCATACTTCCTCTTTTAGCGTGTATGATTGCCCAACCTCATATGAGATCAACATCCAAGAATCGCTTAAAATACTAGTGACAGACTTCTCTCTTCTACTCAACGTGTTCTTTTTCAGAAGCGTCATTCTTTTCCTCTCTACACCCTAACTTTCTGCCTTCTCTCTTTTCTTTCTTTCGAAAACTCCTTACTTATAATGGCCAAAACAAAATCAAAGGGACAAAGAAGAAAACCCCAACTTCCACTGCTAGACCTAGTGAAGCTCATGTTTTTAATTATGCTCGTATTGAACCTATCTCTAGCTCTTCTACGCTTGGATCTACTACTCCTCGACTTGGTTCTAAAGATATGAAAGTTTCTGGAGTACATTGGATCATCAATGATACTGACTTAGACGAAGAACTAGATCAAGTAATAAGATGTCCAAAAACCAGAGGAATTCTTGCAAAATAAGCAGAGGAAATTCTTAACAAAAAGAAGCCCCTATTGTTGAAAAGAAAGAGGAAGATGAATCTAGAAAAAGAAAAAGAGAAGAAATAAAGAAAGGAAAAGCGCTTATGACTGAAGATACTATTAAGGACCCTATTGATAGAAATAGGATGTTTCATGAAGAGATAATTCCTAAAGAAAAAATGGTAAAAAAATAATTATAGCTGCACAAAAAGGAAAGACACCAACATCACCAAAAATGTTTCAATCAATGGAAGTTGAAGTCTATTATAAAACGCAGTACAAGAAAGAAAGGTGGTTGCTAGGCAGATCTTACCTCCCATGATGTTTGATGACATAGGTATACCTATCTTTCCTTACTTTTTCGCCATTGGTTGCGAAAATTTTCTAAAATTATATGAGATCGTATGTGATGAGCTAGTCGGGACATTCGACACACACATGAGAAAAGAAGAAATTGATGGAAATTTAGCCATTGTCTCATGGGTGTATGAATGTGAAATTTTAATTCATGAAGAAATTTTAGGAGATATACTGGATATAGGGATGTCAAAAAGGGCCTGGCCCATCCTGATTTTGGCCAAGGTTAACCGAGTCACGGACCATGGGCCAACGCCAATCGGCCTGTGACTCGATCGTTACTTCAAAAATAACATCGTTTTTGGTGTTTTTTCTTAAAAACTACTCGTGGCTCACCGGGCCATAGGCCGATCAGCCCGTGATGCGGTCCACTGTAGCCCGAGGTCAGGCCAGCCCATCCCATTGAAATCTCTAACTACACATAACTCCAATAGGGAGAATTGATTTTCTTGTCAGAAGTGAGATGTCTATGATCTAGATTTGGTAGAAGTTGTTAATTCCACATGTCTTCATGTTGAAAACACCCAAGATGGGAGATCCTGGAGTAGGCAATTAGATTTACTGTCTCGATGCCTCGCATCGTTATCAGCTACTTCAATCTTTCCCAGAAATAACTCTGTTGAAAGTTGCAGTTTGCTGGACACTTATGTAGCATACAATTTGTTAAAAAGGAACAAAATGAATATTCCAGCAATGATCTTGAGATTCATGGTGGATAAGGGAATCATAAGAATACCACTATTTGTCTGCCTTATGGAATGCTGCTCCCCAAGATTTGCACCCATTATGGAGTACTTTTTCATAATCTAAATTGGTACCCACTAGCTAAGTTTCATCCTTCTATTTCCTACCATTTGGATACAAATTGCAAAAACAATATATGGGCAGAAAATAAGTCTAAAAGAGTAGCAGAAAGTTTAGATCTTGCTTCAGAACAACAAGCTAATGTTCCTACTCAAGATGCAAATAGTTCAAGTCTTCAACAATAGCTAAAGGACATTCAAGCCAATCACGATAAAAATAGCAGCCAAACAGATAGCATGCAAAATCCGCATGTCATGTAAAATCAGCTTCTTGACATGCAAATTTTACTTAGGAAAATTTTTGAATCTCTTCAATAACTATGTTGCTATTCTTACATGGTCTGCTATTATTTACATATGATATTGTTTGATGCCTTCATTACTCTTTCCCTCTATTTTTTGACAATGACAAAGGGGGAAAATTAAAATGATATACTATGCCTTGATGATATATTTTCAAATATTGCATTGATAATATATTAGCTATTGATAATATATTTTGCTGAAATGTTGCTATACTTATGGAGTTTAAATCTTTGATAAACAATCGATCAGCTCCTTCCTTTAGAAGTTAGGCTCCTTTTAATTATAACTACGAGCAAAGTTTACAGGTATCTTTCGAGACACTTTATTATTATTTGAATTTTGAAAATATATCTACTATTATTTTTCATCATCCAAAAGGGGGAGATTGTTAGCTCAAAGGTTAGTTTTAACGATTTTGATGATAACTTTATAATATTTCCAAATTTAAACTAGATTTATTTGCTTACAGACAATGATATAATTCTTAAAAGGAAATAAAATCATAGGTTAATTGCTTCCTTTCTTACAAGAATCTTATTTATGAACTTGCCTATTAAAAAATAGTTCCAGGACATTCGGAAGTTTCTTTTTTTTATGAATTCAAATAATCAACTTCGAAAATCTTGACATAACTTATGAATATCACATATTTCAGGAGAAATAATATGAAAGATTGAGCAATGACTAGTTAAAGAAATTGTCTACATAAGGAAGAATCACTTCATTTGCAAACATATACAAGACACAGACACGAGACTTGTGAAATATCTTAGAACATTAATACTCTTGAAAGTCATATCAAACTCTTTAAGCTTTAGAAAGTGATATCACTCTATTAAGAGAGACTGTTAAATACTTCATACATTTCTTCTTAAGAGCTTGTAGAGGCTAGCAAGTTACTACTATTATGGAAGGTTGAATAACCTTGAAAAATATACACTTGTGAGCTTAAAGAAGCTCGTCAAATTACTACTTGACTTTTATAATGAAATACTCATGTTGGATACTTGGGGACTGACGTAGGCTTCATTATAAGCCAAACCAGTATAAATCTATTGTGTCATTTTCTATCTCTTCCTAACTTTTAAATTTCCACAGTATAAGTTTGTATTTTCAAGAGGCTCTTTCATTTTTACAATAGGCTCCTTTTTTATCGTAAGATGTTCTTTTCGTTTTAAAACGTTAACAGGCTCCTTTTGATTAATAGGCTCCTTTCTTTTTGAGCGTTAACAGGCTCCTTTCAATTAAACAGGCTCTTTTAGTTTTGAGCATTAGCAGACTCCTTTCTTTTTCAACGTTAACAAGATCTTTTAAAAAGTTTATAGGACCCTTCTATTTATAAATTTATTTTGTAGTAGGATCTTATCAATTTTAAAGTACCTTGAACACAATTCACCTCCCTCTTGCGTGTGTTTGTTTTGTCACCATTTTCCTTGATTTAATTTGGTAACAAGGCATTTGTATTTTATTGAAAAGAAGAACT
>JAOQMR010000007.1:19742050-19759268 GCA_027563865.1 Erythroxylum pelleterianum
CATTTATTAGGGTAACTTATATGAAATGTTATTATTTTACATTACTAAGGTAACTCAAATCAATTGTTATTATTTTATGATGTTAAGATAACTCATATAAAGTGTTATAAATGTATTATTAAAGTAACTCATATAAAGTGTCATTATTTTACATCACTTTCATAACATCTTAAAATAGTAACCTTTTATAATGTTTAGTAACACTTAAAAAATTGTTATCAATGATAAATTATATGTTATAAAATCATAAAGTGTTACTTATCAAACTAATAATCATAACATTTTATGATATAATGTTACCGTAGATAAGTATTTTATAACATATTGTCAAAAGTGTTATTGTCTAGTGTTACTGTATGTCATTTTTATTGTAGTGCTTATTCATGTACAAAGAAATTGAAATAAAATTTCCAAACTCCTCCTGTGGCAATCAAGCTTATGTTGCAAAGTTTAACTCAGTCTTTCCTTCATGATCGTTAACCAACAATTTCATTTATTTCTGAATACCTCACATCACTTGTGCTTAAATTTTTCACTCCTCTCTTACAACACAAGTGTTTTTGTATAAACAATAAAAAGGGACAGACAAGATGACAAAGCCAACCTATTATTAATCAAATCTCAAAGATACAATATAAAGGAGCTTAAGTCTAGCTTAAAGAACACTGCCCAAAAGAACTCCCTACTTGAAGCTTTCACGAAGAACTCTCTCCTAAATCTCTCAACTCTCTTACAGATGATTGAATGTATAATAATTCGTACAAATAAACTACAAAGGATGAATTTATATAGGTTTAGAAGAACTTAGGGACTAAGTAAGCTAAAACTATCCACTTTCTCCTGTAACTTTACCAAAGTAGTGGGGAGATTCCACTTCTTCCACTAACTCCACTAAGTTAGTGGGAATGTATCCACTTTAGGCCATTAGCTCTATTTTTGCATATGGGATAAGTGTCTGGAAGATGCCTGTCCATTACCATGTCATCTGACCCACTTTTCCACTACTCAAAGAAGTGCTCTATATTGTCAATCATGTGCACTGGAGTTATTGACAATCTTTCTATCTCCTAAAAAAATAACAATAAGAGGTAAGCTGCCTACTTAGAAAAGGTAACCTGACCGTAACCTTAAATTCAAATAACTAAATATATGTTTAAAATAGTCAAATGATAAATGATACATATAATACTAAAATACACAGGCAATACTCAACCTATTTAAGCACTCAATAAACATCTAGATTTTTATTATCATTAATTATTAATAATAATATTTTTATTAGTTATTACCATTTATATTTTACCTCTTTATTAATTAAATTAACTAGGCGCTACTCAACCTAGTAGGCTTATGTTCAATGGTCTATCAACTTATATCTAGTAATCACAATCACTCACTAAATAGAAACGTAATCAAAAGTGTAAATATTGGCACAGGGTACTTTAATCCCTCAGTCTAATCTAGTACTTTGATACTATTTCAGTACCTAATCATCAACACAAGATATCCTTAGGACTTAGGATATTCCTGTATTACTCTAGTACTTAGCCATTGATACAGGACATTCTTGGGACTCAAGATGCCCTAGTACCTACTCCACGGATAGATACCTAGTCACAAATCATTCATATCTCAACAACCCATCAATTTATGACCATCAAATATAGCCTATCCTAGGCAAGCCATAAATTCACAACTTTCATAGTCTATTCTTAAACCATTTTAAACTAGTATTTATCTAATTTTGTGAACGTGATTTATTTATCCTAATATTCTGAATCATACATATGCACAATTGAAAATTATAAATATCATATTTTTTCCCAAATTATCAAATGATACACATCATAACATGTAACTAAATATAAACACTGAACATTTTGTATCTTGTTAATTATTTATTTAGTAAATGAAATATTTAAAATTTCATAATTTCACATTGTTAATTATTAAGCATTAATTTAATTAATTAATTACTAATCTAAAATATGATTTACCATAAAATAATTTATTAATAACAAAAATTCACAATTTTATAAAGTGTACACGAATATATCAAGGTTATCCTTACCTGATTGATGGACTCAACTATTTTGATAAGTTCAATCTACTCCGCCCTAATCCGTCCTCTGGACCTATATGAAGTTATATACCTTTCTAATAAAATTTTGGGTTGTTAATCTCTACAATTTTGTCTCTAATCTATTGAAAATATGGAGAAGAAGAAAAAGAATGGAGCATTTTCGTTGGTTTTCATACAACCCGCCTATTCAACTATATATATATATGTATATATTGCTACTCTTTTTGTATTTTTATGGGCTGAGTTGGGTTTTTCTTGGGCTTTACATCCTCACTAGGTTACATATCTTTCAACCTCCTTATCGAATTTAAGTGCCTTCCTGCACCCTCGGGCTTAAGATGATTAGTTGCTTCATTATTTTTTGGTTTCACATATTCGAATCTTGCATCTCATCAAAGAGTTTCACCAATATACACCAATATATGTCAATGCTCGCCTACTCTTAAGTTTTGACGATGATTTCTGCTCTCCTTACCTACTCACAAGTCTTTACCTTATTTCAACAACTCAGTTGTTAAGTATCAACCAAGGCTCACCAATACTCGTACAATTTTGCAACTTGAATTTAGGGGTCTAATAACTTGGGTTATCCTAATAAAGTAAGGTTCATAAGAGAAAATCGAACTTTGGATCCATGCTTCAAAGTTGTTGTCTCACAAATTGAAATTTGAGAGTTTAGAGAAGATTCTAACAGTGGGAAAGAAGGAGAGGTGAAGAGTCGACGGTGTAAAAGAGAGACAGTCAATAGAGGTCCCATTTATTTTTTACGGTGGAATACATAACTATCCATTGAGTTTCATACTAACAATAATAAATCTTTAACAAAAATTTCAAAAAATCACGTCATTGATTGCCGAAATTCTAATGATTTAGATCTCATACTTGGTTTATGATATCTAAAAATCATAACCTAGATATCATAAAGACCTTTTTCCTCTGACTCTATTATTTATTTTAAAATTCTTTAGCATATGGGTGATGACCTAGACGATAAACAACTAAATTTATATCATAATAAGAATATTCAAAATTAAATGGTGGAATAAATTTGCTCAGGGTCATAAAATTTCTTCTCAAGATGTAAAAGAATAGTTAGCTCAAAATTTTCAACCTATTTAACAAAAAAGTGATGAACCCATCATACTTCTACGATAAAAATTAAAAAACAATGTTTTGTTAATTAGAGCTAAAATTAAAGAAGAATATTTTGAATTAATGAAGTAATTATTGAAATCTCAATCGACTTCAACTTTGGAAGGTGACAAATAAGAAATTGATTTAAGCCTAAAAAATGGGAAAGTAGATTTAGTAAAACCCCTGCCCGAGGACTTAAGAAAAGGTCAAAATGACATAGATTAAAGCTCCCAAGAAACACTTGATTAAAGATGACATACTAATTTTGTCGCCCATCAAGTTATAATGTTTATTATTTAAAAACTCCTTTTAATTTATTTTTAATTCTCCAATTAAACAATTTATAATCATATATTAAGATTGACATTTAGCAACGTTTCATAACCACCCAAATATTTAGAAATGTCAAAGTGATTTTGACTAACCTTTTCGTGCATAATTTTTCCGTATAATTCAATCCTTTCATCATATAATGTTTCGATTAAATATAGAGTATGCAATTAATGTCTACTCTATTTTTAGTTTAATCAAATAGTTTTATGTCATTATACCGATTCAATAATGAAATTTGTAAACTATTTACAAAGAGTCATTATACATTGGGTAAAGATTTCCCAAATCAATACTAATTAAAAACAACGAAATATTTTCCCTAATTACTTTAGGGTAATGAGTCATATCTTAATCACACAACTATCTCCATATAGTTTATGCTACATACAATGACTATCGATTAACTGAGTTATGATTAAATAGGCTATAAGTAGTATCAAAATATAGCAATTCTTATACAAGATAACTTTGGAAACCTCAAGTCAAAGGATCACTTATACAATTATCACAATGAGAATTTCATAGATATATAAGTAATGTTGCAAATGGATTTCTCGTATTGGGTATGTTTAGTGAATTTATTCTCTAACAAGCATCCACACGTTTATTTAAATATCTCCATACTTTAGCCTATGAGATTGACTACTTCCCTCATAAGAAAATATATAATATGTGCTAATTTTTTTATGTTCTATTAATATCTAATCTTAATAGAACAATTTAGGGATAATATATAAATGTAATCTGAATATTATAATTATAATTATAATCTTATTACAATTTTATTTGCTATGTACAAATATCCTATGAACTTTATCAAATACATCTAAACATGTACATGATAAAGAATGCTTTTAAATAATTGTCACTAAATTACAACCAAACTAATTGATTATAGGACATAAACCAACATGTATGAAATGTAGTTTTAAAATTAAAAAAATTAAAAATAAATAGTGAAAAAATTAAACAAAAATTAGCCCCATTAAGATAAGAGTGTAACAAATTAAAACAATTATTATCTCAATCATAAACAATAATAATTAACAAATTAAGCTTTTAAAAGATAGATCTTATTGTAAGAAAAATAATTTTAAAAATTAATTAGTAAATATATTTAACGTAAAACTATAAATATTGTCTAAAGCCTATATTTTAAAAACAATGCTTAGGTTTCCACATTATTTCTTGAGCTACTTACAGTTCTTCCATTATACATTTATTAATTATTAATAATATATTACAAGTCTAGTGTAAAAATAAATTAAGTCTTTCCCTAAATTTTATTTATTATTAATGAAACTAATAAGTAAAACAATTAATTCCTTACTTTTATTTACAATCTATAAAGCAATACATAATTAATAACTAATTTGAACTATTTGTAATATTAATAAATTAAATTGTAAAATTCTTATTACTTTTATTAATTTATCATATTTACATATTATTACTTATTTCTAAAAGTGTAAATCAATATTTTACTATGTAATACGGATTTATTTTATCAATAACTCATTATATATTAATTTTCATAATTTTTAATAATTAATAATAAACTAATAAGTTTAGATTTTTATTTTATTGATTAATAATACTAATAAAAGAGATCATCAATTTATTTTTGTTTATAATTTACTTTATATAAGTAATTAATAATTAATCTGATTGATTGTTAATAAAATAAAATTATAAGATATTGTTTTTATTTATCATATTTACAAACCATTACTATTTCATTTTATTAAAATTATAATAGTAATTTACATATTTTATTTAATTTTTATTTATTATAAAGAAGTGCTAATAAGTAAAATTTTGGACATGATAGGAGTAAAGTTGGAAGTTGAGGAGTTATAGAGAAACGCTTAAGGCAGTTGCATCTGTGAAGGTATACAAGCGCATCAGTAAGAAGAAAAGGAAATCAACAAAAAACAAAAACAAAACCCTCTCATCATCTTAAGTTTTCTTTGTACTTTGTTACTCATCTTTTACTTTAATCAATTCGTCTTTTAACTCAAATTTTATTCCAACAGTTTTTAGTACTGTGGTAGCTTACAATTATATTATATTCTCTAATTTTTTTTAAGCCTAACTATATCGTTAATAAGAAGTCATCTATAATATTAGGGGAATTCCTCCTTGACATGCTCAAATTCCAGGTAGATCATAAAAGCAATCAATAATTTGGCACGCCCAATAAGATTAAGATGCTATGTACAAGCAGGGACGGAGTCAGACTCAACTTTAAGAGGAGGTCGGGGGCCAACATCAATGGCGAAGGAGGGCTGTGCATGCAGAGTTGAAGAGAAGAGAAGATAGGGATTTTTTTAAAGGGGGTCACTTATATTTGTAATTTTAAAACTTTTAATTATATATGTCATTTTAAAAAAAAATTTGAAAGGGGGGCCTATAACATAGCTCCGTCCCAGTGTACAAGGAATGGAAAAGAAATTGTTATGCTTCTAATCCCGGAGGGAGAAATTCCTACTGTAGTTGGGAATAAAGGCTTTATGTCCCAAATGATCGAAAATCTTGAGAAAGCAACGTTGCCTTTAACTAAGTCTCTAGTTGGAGAGAATATTTTGGATTTAAAGTCTAATTCGGCTTCTACAATTGAAGCAATAAAAATGCTGACAAAGGAGATGAACAAATTTCTGTAGCTTTCATATGGGTTATTGTGCATAATTCTCATTCTCTAACGACATATTTGTGAAGCGCTCAAGGGGCAACTTATAAGATTGGCAATGGGCCAACCCTCGTCACTTTTTGTCATAATAATTTCTTTAAAATTAAAAATATATAACAATTTATTTTTTAATTGGATCCAGGTTTCCATTACCCAAGCTCAGGTTTATCCGATGTCTAATTCTTTTAAATAAAACGATGTTATTTTACTTGGAATAATTGAGTTTTGAGTCAATCTAATCTTGAGCTTGACTCATGAGCCGACCCATTGAAAACAATTAAATTTAAACCCATAGGCTAAAAATTGCCATTCCTAGAAACTTACACCAAATGTGATGAAAGTTGGTAAGACTAGTCATCTTCCAGCTTCTTCCATAGAGTAAGTTCCTCCTTATAAAAGAGAGGATAATCCAGTTGCACCTATGTGCATTAATCCTAGAAATAGTTGACATGTTATTAGGCCTGAAACTCCCAGAAGATAGGGATTTAGTTTTGAAGTTGAAGCTAATGGACTGAATTATGGGTTAATGACAACCTTTTGACTATAAACCATAATCCTGTTGTTGCTCCTCTATAAAAGAGATTTTAAGTTGATATGGAATGTGTTAAAGAAGTTGTTTAAGAACTATATGGGCCTGGTTTAAGATAGATTAGCCACCGAAAAATTCATAAGCCTTGTTTGGAGCATATTAGTCACAAGAATCCTTATCCCTATGACGACAGGATTCCTAAATTTAATTTGTTTTCCAATGAATATAGTCATTCAACTATTGAGCACATTGCCGGATTCATCATTTAGTATAGTGAATTAGCTAATTATGAAAATTTCAATAATTTCAAGCTTAGTTCGTTTCCAAACTCATGAACAGTCACGACTTTCTCCTAGTATGCTTTGCTACCCAATAATTATGTCCTTTGGTGGATTGAAATAGATTATTTTGTACTCAGTTTTCCTGTATTGATCCTGAAATCAGTATAGCTAAATTGTCTAGAGTTACTAAAAATTGTAACGAGAATGCAAACATGTTCATTGCTCTATTCAAGAGAATGTGGATTCAATATTGGATTGCACTCATAGAGACTAAGTGAAGTTAGCTTAAAGGAGCCTTGATAATGAACTTCGAAAAAAATCTGAAGTATGAAATTATGTAATTTTTATAAATTGGAAGCAAAAGCATCTGCATATGAATAACCTCTTATGGAAGAAGGGAATTAGAAAAAGAGTTCAATTAGATTTATTTTATGGAAACAAGTCCATATGACTCAATAGTGGTTGATGTTAATATCCTTGAAACTTGTGTTTACCCTGCTCTAGAGCGCAAATCACTCAAAGTAAAAGAAAAAAGATTCAGTAATTGACAACTCAGATTCAATACACTTTTGATACCTCCAAAATACAGATAATCTTTGATTTCTTGTTGAAGGAAAAGTTCATTATTTTACTATCAGAGTAAAGGATTCCCAAAAAGGACAAAAGTTGAGGGAGGGACTACTACAAGTACCACAATAGAGTCGAATAATGAATTCATTCTGGGAATACAAAGATGTTATTCAAGATCGAATCAACAAGGAAATTTTATTATTTACTGAAGCTCACCAAACCATGTTAATAGGTGAATATCCATTGTCAACAATTGCAACTGATAATGCAACTAAGTTTGATATTTTTCTTTTAATGGATGTTAAGAGGAAACTAAAGATTATAGACGATCAGTTGGTGACAGCCACAAATTCAAGTACTGGTATTTTTGATTCCTAATTATAGTTTGAATGCTAATGCTAAGAATGAGAATCATCAAATTCCTAGAATCCAAAAGAAAGTGGAAATTGCAAGACAAAATCACAAATCAGAGTTCTCTCAAATCTTCAAGCAAAGATTTTTTTTTTGAAAATAAAAATGGATTAATAATAAAAGAATAATACACCGAAAAGTCTAAGAAGAACATAATAAGAACTAAAGCAAAAAGAGCCAGGATTAGAGAAATCCAACAAAAGGAGCCCAATTGGAAATGCGGCCAAAACTAGGCAAAAGACCGATGAAGGAAGCCTAGACTCTTAATGTTGCGCGAAGACTGGAACCGCAATAATGAGATAAATTCATGGTCAGAAGAATCTCACGAATTTCCTCTAGTAACATCGAGATCAAACCATCTTTAGTGGAAGCTTGAGATTTAAAGCGTCGAAAGTTCCTCTCCTGCCATAACCGATAGATACATACTCCCAATACAATAAGGCGAAGTGGGTGCTGTGCGGAGAGACCAGCTGTGATATCTGAGAGAGTGAGACCTGACACACTCCATTCACATAAGGCAGTAATATGGGTCCAAACCGAGTTGTTAAAATCACATACAAAGAAGAGGTGATCGCATGATTCAAGCAAAGATATAATGTTTGAATTCTAAGCTTTCAGCATAGGCAACCTTAGTTTATAGTACAACCTCAGGTGCCTCCATCTCATCAGTAATATTGAGTGAGGCATTCCAAGAATTGATACCTTTAACCATTACTTAAAAGAGAAGACTCCATTAATAGAGAGTTGCCATCAGGTTTAAAAGATGCAAGCCATTAACATTTGAGAAACCCATAAGTCACCTTTCACAAGGCCTGCCTCTTCTACGAAGAGAAATTTGAACGCAAATAACAAGAAAGAACAAGTAGAATTCACTAATGAAGGGTAGAATGAGATAATGGAAAAACATAATCCTAGATCTCATAAGGATTCACCCTAATTTGAAAGTTAGAATGAAGATCCTAATAAATTCTTTGCAAAAGGAGAAATTCCTATTCAGTTGTCAATTGTTATTTCCTTTCTAAAGCATCTTCCCTCGTTTAGGAAAACTCCTGAGAAGAAAGTAGAATCCTTATCTGAGGGAAGAGAATACAAGGTATCTATGTTGGCTATGGTTCAAGGAAGTCCAAAGAAAGTAGTGCTGGAAAACCTGGCTAAAACCATGGCTCAATGTATAAGACCTTTGTACATTAAAGCTCATATTAATGACAGACTAACTACAAAAGTTTTGGATGATAATAGGTCGGTAGTAAATAATATGTCGACTAAAATGACAGATGTTTTAGTAAAGACAATACATATTTGATCCCAGTGGAGGTTTTTTTTTTTTTTTTTTACCTCATTTACTAGTGAAACTACTAAGGCATATGGAATTCTATGTATAAATGTCACAGTAAGAGGGTAGTCCTCGTTGGCAGCCTTCTTCATCGTAGACACACATGTAAGCTACTAAGTTTCGTTATGGAAAGGAGACAAGGTGGAAATTATCTGGGCTGATTCTCATCCTTTCCATTTTAAAGTAGATGCGGTAGAGGTAAAATCCTATGATCCACAAGTGAAGCTGGTGTAGATTTAAAAGTTGTCTTAGGGAGAATGTTCCAAAAATAAAAATGAAGAAAAGATTAAGTTAGAGTAAAAATGTTGGTAAAAATAACTTCCACTTCCACTATTCTCATAAAATATCGAATTTACTTTAATTAAATTTGATATTATAATCAATAAATTATGTTTAATTCTATATCTACTATATCTAACAAACCTTATCTTCACCTATTTAAATCCAAGCAACAAGCTAATCAGAATATATTTCATAGATATTTGGTGAGAATTGACGAAGAACAAAAAATATTTTTATTTTTGAGTAGGGTTGAATAAAAAGATAAATGGAGTGTGATCAACCAGTAGGGAAACGAGTTTTTCCTACCTATTAATAGGATAATGAAGGTTCCAACTATAGAGAACCCTGAAGAATAGATTGTCAAAACGAGAGTTGGTGGTAGCTACAATAGTGAAAGTCAAATTTCAAATGCAATAAATCATGGAGAATTTCAAAGAACTAGAATGGTGTGAGAATGTCGAGCTAGTTTTTGAAGAGGAAGAATTCTCGATAGAGGACGAGGGTCAAGTTAAGGATTTGAAGTATACTATTGGAAAGTTCGATGACTTCAGGAGCCAAAATGAAAAAAAAAACACTTAAGGAAGTAAATTTGAGTAGTTTAGGAGAATCTCAAGGTGTGGATCCAAAAAATAGGGATATAATTGGTCGAACTTTTGAAGGAATTTAAGGATTATTTTGCTTGAGATTATATCAAAACACTAGGATTAAGTAAAAAAGTTCGTAGAACATAGACTTCCTATAAAGCCAAAGTTTTGTCCTTATTAACAACCTCCTAGATGCTGGTCCAAATAAGTCGATATTAAATTAAAGAAAAAAATTGAAAATTTTTGTAAGGATGGTTTCTTTAGACCAACCAGATATACTGAGTGGCTCATCAAGTTAAGGGTTTGTGTTATCTTTAGGGATTTGAATGTTTCCACTCCTAAAGATGTGTCAATGATGTTGATTATTGATTCTTTAATTGATGCAACGGCTAGACATTCCTTGTTTTCTTTTATGGATTGCTTTTCTGGTTATAGTAAGATTTTTATAGCTAAGGATGAAATTTAGAAGTTCTAGGAACATTTGAATGGATTGTGGCATCTTTTTGTTAAAGAATATAGGGACAAATTATTAGAGGGCTATGAATGCTATCTTTTGTGATCGAACAGATTAAAAAGGGGGAAGCCTTCTAAAGGATAAGAATGCACAAATTTAATCCCTTGAGGTGCGCTTTTGGAGTAAAAGCAGAAATTTCATAGGTTTCTTTATTTATACATCATCTTCTCTAACTCAAAATTCGTGATGTAAGCGTCGTTTTTGATTATTTAACACGATATCATATACGCCAAGAAGATTTCTATTTCCAAGTCTAGTTATTACTCAGAACCAAGCTGCTGCACTGAAAGTTGCATTGACCATTTAATTACAAAAATCCTATAAACTTCCATGATATATACTTACTCTTTTATATCTTGGGTTTGGTTAGTTAAAATCAAGTATAAGGAAAACATGGTCCAGTTCAGTTTAGCCTTGACATCTTCAATCGCTGATGTTAATAAAAGCTTCTTTTTCTTTTGCTTGACCTTTCATATGTAGCAGCAATTTCACACCTTCAAGTGAAAGCACCTTTTAAGTTTCACATAATGTTCAAATCACAATTTAAGAAAAACCCACTAGCACCAAAACAGTGACATCAGTGCATTAGCACCATCAAGCCCATCGACGTTCCAGAATTTCCACCAATCCCTGTAAACAAACACACAAGGAGCACACAGATGTTTCCATATATTACACATTTTTTGCGAAAATCATAATATTCCAAACTTGCTCAGTTCGTCGTAACAGAAAGTCCAAAAACTAAAACATAACGAGACTTTGCGTGGAGTGGACAATTTCAAGTTTCCAGGAGAACCCTTGTTTACCAGTTTCCGGGAAAGAGTTTCTTACCAGTCCTGGAGTCTGGAGATAGAATTCGAAGGTACAACTGACTAATCTAGATTAACGTATCGGAAGCTCAACAAATTTTTAGGCCAAATAAAAATCCAAAAAGGAAGAACCAACCTGAGAAGAGAAGATGAGAGGGATTGATGAGCAGAAGAATCGAAGAAGAGTCGGCTGGTTTTGTTTACGTGACCTGAGAGGAGGAGAACAGATGGTATAAGGTTTATAAGTTTATTTACGTAAGTGACGGGAACTAACAAAAAAATAGCTTCCCGAAAAAGCTAAAATTTGGGCTTTTCTGAAAAGCTCCAAATTTTAGCTTTTGAAAAAGCTGTATTTGAACTTTTAAAAAAGTTGTTTCTATTTCAAAAGTGCTTCTAATATTTACAGCCAAACACCTACTTTTTCTTCAAAATAGCTTTTGCGGTAGACAAAAGTACTTTTAAACCTTCCAAAAGCTGAACCAAACAAGCACTTAATCTATAAAAGAGGTAATAAATTAGACAAAATAAGGCAAAAGTGATCCTTGAAAGAAGACCATCTTAAAAAAAGGAAAAAAAAATGTCCAAAGGTTTTTAGGCCATGTAAACTATGTCAAAGGTTCACTGCTAATTTGGCTGGTAAAATGAAAGAATTCTTAGATCTCTTGAAGTAGAAAAATTACGAGGAATTCTACTGGGAATAAAGACATCAGATGGTATTTGATAAGATTAAGGAATACCTAACTAAGCCTTCAGTGTTGATGCTGTCATGGAAGGAATATCTTTGAAGTTATACATTTTTTTGTAAAGGAATCTATTGGTGTTTACTGGACTAAAATAATGAGGTCAATCATGATCAAGCTATTATTATTTAAGCTTCTACAACATCTCCCATCGGTCCCTATCTCCTATGTACGATGTGCATATTTTGAATAATACCCAAGTTGAAGGTGGCCATAATACCGAGCAACCTCATCAGTGATAGCCTCCTGAAGTTCCCATCTTCTTCACAAATCGTGTCACATAAGGACTTATGCATATCATCCCTATCTTCTTCTCCTTACTCAAACTTAGGAAAAATTGAGCTAAAGTGTGCCCCAAATGTATCGACATCTTCTCGCTCATACTCTACAGATAGACAACATCCAAGTTCTTGACGACTTTGAAACTATCTCCCTGCTTACTCAGTGTATGAATTAGGAGGTCGTAGATATACCTAAGTGTAGGATGTCGTAGTGGAGACTCCTTGTACTTGCTTGACTCGTAGTTTGACTCCTCGCTGATGTTCTGCCAAAAGTGACAGGCGTATATTCAATACGATAAATCCATCCTGAGGGCCATGTACTCTTACTTTTCAATAAAATTATGATCATAAAGGCCCATCATCACAGAGAAATCTGTGTAGCTTATCCTTGTCATCTCTTTCAGCTTCCTGAATTTGATTGTACTTGGACGGTCCCAATTTTAGCATGAAGAGCACCTTGAGAATAGAGACCATGCTTCAATGTTAATCAAATCTCAAACCTACAAGGGTAAGTTGATAAGCTTTAGCCTTTAGTGCCTCCCTAATCGATACATCTATCAATTTCAATAGCAAATCTCTTATCTTTAAGCCATTGAAAACTGTTCCTCATGGGCCCTGAGATTAAAGAGTAACATCTTATATCACTTCTGAGGATATACTGTAATCTTATGTTACTTCTGAGGATATACTGTAGTTGGTCGAGCTAGTATGAGAATTCTACTCAGGTATTTAGATGACTCCTCTCCTGTCTTTCTTCCTTAATACCTTCTTTGTTCTTCATTGTGGCATGGCTTGTTTTTTTTCTTGTTATTATACTTAAAACTAAAATAAAATGTGAGAAAATAACAAATAGGAATACGAACAAATAGTCTTTCCTTACACTTAATTTGTATGCTCACTATGTTATGGAATTACAAAAACACATAATTAAAAATTAAATTAAACTAAAAATGCAATTAACAAAATAACTAGAAAATTAAAAAAATTAAAAATGTAATTAACCAATAAAATTAATCTAATAAGCAATTTCCAATGCAATTCCTAAAATTGAAAATTCAATGACACAATTTAACAAATAAACCTATACTAAACACAATTAAAACCTAATTCACATAAACTACTAAATTGAAATGAAATAAAACTAGGAAATAATATCTAATTAGTAGAAAAAAACAAATTAAACCTAATCTAACAAAAGTCATCACAATTCATCACATAGTGAGAAGAATTCGCATACCCAAATTAAATTTCATTTAATCCTCATACAATTCGTCAAATTAATCTAACAATTCGAATGGAAAATGATGAAATTCAACTTGTAATTGAAAATCAAGTACAAAACTTGGTGAAATCAGCCTAAGATGCAACAATGACATAACCCTAATGTTTTAGGCATGAAAAAACCCTAAAATTAGCAAAAATACCCAAATTTCCAAGTTTAAATCATATACAAGACAAGAAAAACTTACTTGGATGTTACAAAATCACTCAAATAATGTTAGGCTAGGTTAAAGAATGTAGAGGCACAACAAGTAATTGGCAAAAGAAGGAGAGAAAAATGTAAAAGAAGTAAGAAAATAGGACTTACATGATCGGTTACACAGTCGCAAAACTGACCATATAACTCCAAACAGCTCCGACGGACCTTTAAAAGAAGAGTTCTGTAAAAAAAAAAGATCCATAACTAAATTATAACATCAATCACTAGAATTATTAAAATCCACAAGGTTAAGGGAATGATTCAAGACTTCAGACAATTTAAATATGACCTCTTCCTCCACAACCTTAAGCGCTAACTTTCCCTCACTAACATCAGTAATTGACCTATTAGTGGCTAAAAAAGGTTGAACTATATTAAAGGTATCTCTATATCTTCCTCTATGCCATAAATCAAAAAATTAATTAAGAAGATGAAATTATCAACCTTAACAAATATATCTTCTATAATTGTAAATTTATCTTAGTAGGTTTCTATTTACCTAATCTCAGTTTCTTAAATAAATAATAAAGAGCCATATTACTATTGACCCTTAAGTTAGCTAAAACCTTTTCTATTTTTAAGCTACCAATTTAACAAGGGATAGTAAAACTCCTTGGAATTTTTAGTTTCTCTAGTAACTTGCTTTGAAGAATCACTTAGCACCTTCCACTCAATATCACAGTTGTTAACTCCTCTAACTTCCTCTTTTTTATTGGTAACTCCTATAAATTTTTTGAATAATTTGGCATCTGCACAAGGGCCTTAATAAGGGGTAAGTTAATATGGATTTATTTAAATAGTTCAAGAAACTTACCAAACTACTCATTCGTTCAATCTTTCTTTACTTTGAGAGGATAAGGGATGACATATTAATTCCTGGACTTTTAAAGGCACCCTTCGCCTCTAGCTTTCTCTTGACTCTTGATATTATTCTCTTTCTTATCTTGAGTTTTGTTCCCCTTTTACATCTTTTTTTCACTCCGAAGAGTAATTGTCATCACACTTTCTTTAGCATTTTCCTCATTGGTACTAAGCAAACTCCCTTATGGTCTTTCAGAAATTAACTTTCAGAAATTAACTTGGCAAACTAGTCGGTCTACATTTCTTGGTTACATATAAAAGCCTCTTGTTCATGGTTTGAAATCTTGCCTGTGAATGTTGAAGCATTCCAAAAACGATATCCTCTAAGCTTGGCTTTTTTTTTCTTGAGATTACTGTTACTAGAATCCTTGTAAAGGGGTTGATACAGAAACTCCGAGAAAACAAGGTTCTTGAAACCCCCTAATCTCATTGAATCAAAACCCTAATCTTTCTATTTTAAGAACATGCTAGATCAAACCTCAAATCATAAGTTTGAGACCCAATCCCAAAGAAATCAGAAATCAATTTACGTTGCAAGTACTTACTTATTGATGCAAATCAATTTCTTGAAGTAACCATAAAGACATTCACGCCTCCCTTGAAGAACTCACTTCTGAAATTTTATTAATCATGCAAATCTGATCTAAAAATTTCCAAAATTTGACCTAAGGACACATATTTATACCTAGGTTAAATATTAAAAGGTTAGGCTAAAATACATGGAAGCCCAAAATAAAACAAAGTTTAAAAACTAAATAAATAGATCTGATGTGTTGTGCCACTACTGGATCCATATGCTTTTGGGCTTAAGTGAATTAAATAACCTACTCCTACTAATAAAATAAGTGGCGCACCAAATACTCCTTGGGCTTAAGTGATGAAGCATTAAAATAGCCCAAGTCTTCTTGTTTTCAAGCTCTAAGTGTATCTGGTCCAAGGATTTGAGACAAGTGGATCAATTTGGGTTGTGATCCAACTAGCTCTCCTCCAATAGGCTTGGCTAGCTTCATCCTCTTCATAAGTTGGCCCATATGTGCATAGAGAGCCTCTTTGAATCTCTCGGTCCTAACTCTGGACATAGGTCCAACTGGAATGACAAGCTCACCCTTGTCACGTATGCCTCCATGGTGATCCTTACTCCTGCTCACATCAGTCCATGCCTCCTCAAGAAGATTCGTCCTCGAATATGAATCCATATCAAAAAGACAAAGATCAGTAATATTAAAAGTTGCAGAAGCAGAATAATCACCTAGCAGGTCAATCTTGTAGGCATTATCATTTATCTTCTCCAACACCTGAAACCGACCATCACCCCTATGATCTAAAGCAAAAACACTAGGCAAAGCATCAAGAGAGTTAGTGTTAGAAACTAAACACTCTCTGTATCTCACCACTACTAGTGCTATTTTCTCTCCAGTTACTCTCATCAAGTTTTTTCTCTTAACAAACAAGCTCACTTTTCTCTCTTTCTTTTCTCTTTCTGAGCTCTTCTCTCCTGCAAATCTCACTTTCTTTTCCTCACCTGTGCAGTAACTCACCATTGGGCCAAAGTCATCTTTCTTTTGGGCCTCTTTTCTCTCTACACTTTTTTTATTCTCACTATCCGAACCCTCCTCATGTTTACTTGATTTGATCTGGTTCAGGTACAATTCACGGGGTGATAAAGGTGGTAGAATGAATTTCCTACCCTTAAATAGTGGAATGAAGTTCCTACCCTTAAACTTAAAGGAGTTTCTATTGGCATACCCATCATGTACTACCCTCTTGTCAAACTGCCAAGGCCTCCCTAATAGCAAATGTCCTGCCTCCATGGGTATCACATCACATAACACCTCATCCTCATACATCCCTACAGAAAATGGCACCAGTACCTATCTAGTCACTTTCACATCCATTGTAAATTATATGGCTCTGGATGTTTCCTACATGTCAAGTCTCAACTTCTCCACCATAGTTCGACTAGCCCTGTTAGTACAACTACCTCCATCTATGATCAAGTTACACACCTTTCCACCCACCAAATACCTTGAATGAAATAGGTTCTCCCTCTGATCCAAAATCTCATCTCTAAGTCTAGCAATTAACACTCTCCTAACTACAAGTGCTTCTCATATGACAGCTCTTTCCACACATTCATCTGTTAGGAATCCGATTCCCAGCAGGAACGTCCCAGTGCTTGCATCTCATGCATGCGCAGCGGAATAACAAGGACATTCCCAGAAAACCTAGGAACTTGTGTCGGAGAAAGAATCAAACCATAGCAACCAAAGTAGATTGCCTCTAACAGTATCCACGCAGAGGATG
>JAOQMR010000007.1:19873229-19888529 GCA_027563865.1 Erythroxylum pelleterianum
CTCATCCACTTTACTTTCATAAGCCATACCAATCTACTCGAAACCCGAAGGTATCAAAATCAAAATCATTCTTTTCTAAAATTCATCAAATTTTCTTAAATTCATAAATTGTCTCACCAATGGCTCATTGGTGAGAGGCGTGTGCTTAAAGCACAACAAAACCTTGAGGTTGGGTGTTCAAGCCGTGGCTCCACCCAACCAAAGAGGACAATACCTGGTGTGATGGGGGTGGGTCCCGGGGTCTTACAAAATTCGCATAGATGCTTGATGCACAACCTATGCAAAAATCTACACAATCTGTGCAACCTGAACTAAAACCATCACCTGATTCGGACAAAGAAGAACCTCCGTGGAATTGAAACCGTTGCCTCCTAACCTTAGGTATGAATTTTTGGGCCCTAATCCGACCTATCCAGTCATTGTTAATTCTCTTTTAAGCCCTGCGCAAGTTAATAAACTTTTAAGAGTGCTTAGAGAACATAAGCAAGCAATTGGGTACAAAATTTCAGACCTGAAGAGAATCAGCCTGTCTTTCTGCACACATAGAATTCGCTTAGCAGATGATGCAAAACCTATAATTGAACATCAAAGGAAGCTAAATCCAAACATGAAGGACGTGGTCAAGCAAGAGGTTTTAAAGCTATTAGCTGCGGGTATTATATACCCGATTTTTGACAGTAATTGGGTAAGCCCTGTCCATTGTGTGCCCAAGAAGGGAGGTCTAACAGTTGTGAAAAATGAAGTTAACAATACCAACTAGGACAGTTACTGATGGCGAATGTGTATCGATTATAGAAAATTAAACAAGGCCACTCGTAAAGACCACTTCCCTTTTCCATTCATTGATCAAATTTTGGAAAGACTTGCTAAACATGATTATTTTTGCTATTTGGATGGCTTCTCTGGTTTCTTTCAAATTCCCATTCACCCCAATGACCAAGAGCGAACTACTTTCACATACCCCTATGGTACCTTCGCATATCGAAGAATGCCATTTGGGTTGTGTAATGCACCAGCAACGTTTCAGCGTTGCATAACGGCGATCTTTTCAGATTTTATTGAGAAAATTATGGAAGTCTTCATGGATGACTTTTCTATTTATGGACTAACATTTGACTTTTGTTTAGCCAATCTTGCAAAAGTTTTGAGCAGGTGCGAAGAGGTTGATCTAGTGCTTAATTGGGAAAAGTGCCATTTCATGGTACAAGAAGGAATAGTCCTGGGCCACTTAGTCTCCAATCATGGAATAGAAGTGGATAAGGCTAAAACTGAAGTGATAGTGAATCTGCCTCCACCGACTTCAGTCAAGGAGATTAGAAGTTTTTTGGTACATGCATGCTTGTATAGGTGTTTCATTAAAGATTTTTCCCATATAGCAAAGCCTTTGACTAATTTGTTGAGTAATGATGTGCCATTCAATTTCGACCAATTTTTTCCTGATGCTTTTTGCAGAATTAAGCAAGCCTTAAACTCGCCACCTATTCTTCAACCCCCGGATTGGTCCCTTCCCTTTAAAATCATGTGTGAAGCTTTGGATTATGCTGTGGGAGCTGTTTTACACCAACGAAGGAACAAGGTGGCCCATGTGATCTACTATGCGAGTAAGACATTGGAAGATGCTCAAATCAATTAACCCATAACTGAAAAGGAGTTGCTAGTTATAGTCTTTGCAGTGGACAAATTCAGGTCATATATCGTGGGCTCGAAAGTGATAGTCTACTCCGATTATGCTTATAAGATGGGTCCTTCTCCTTTAAGAATTTGACCTTGAGATTCGTGACAAAAAGGGAGCTGAGAATTGGGTCGCAGATCACCTCTCGCAGCTCATTACAGATCAGAAGGAACCCCTTTGAGAAGAACCACCGATTAATGACTCCTTCAGTGACGAGCATTTGTTCTGCTGTGCAGATTTACCATAATTGTGTCATTCATTACACAAAATTGTTGCAACAACATTACAAGTTCCATGGTATGCTGACTATGTGAATTATCTTGTTTCAGGAGTCTTGCCACCCGAATTTACTTTCCAGCAGTAGAAGAAGTTCTTTTCGGAGCTCAAGCATTATATATGGGAGGAGCCTTTTCTTTTCAAGCGTTGTGGTGATGGAGTGATCCGAAGCTGCTTACCAAGTGAAGAAGTAGAAGCTGTCCTGAATCACTGCCATGGATCCCCATATGGAGGCCATTTCAGTTCTGAAAAGACGGCAGCAAAGGTTCTCCAAGCGGGATTCCATTTGCCTACACTTCTTAATGATGCAAGAAGTTTTATGCAAGCATGTCACAAATGCCAGAGAGTTGGAAATATCTCTCGGAAACATGAGATGCCCCTTAAAGGAATTTTGGAGGTTGAACTTTTTGACGTTTGGGGGGTAGATTTCATGGGGCCACTACCTTCTTTTCTTGGCAATAAATATATTCTTGTAGGGGTCGACTATGTCTCCAAATGGGTGGAAGCAATCGTTGCACCAACTTGTGATGCCAAGGTGGTCATTAGATTCCTTAAAAGAAATATTTTCACCAAGTTTGGCACTCTTCGGATAATTATCAGTGATAGGGGAAGTCATTTTGTCAACAACTCATTTGCCAACCTTTTGAAGAAATATTGAGTGTACCACATGTTAGCATTGGCCTACCACCCTCAATCTAATGGGCAAGCCAAAATTTCAAATAGGGAGATTAAGAGCATCTTGGAGAAAACAGTAAATGCTTCAAGAAAAGATTAGTCTTTGAGGTTAGATGATGCTCTCTGGGCCTATAGAACAGCGTACAAGACTCCAATTGGGACTACTCCATTCAGACTAGTATATGGGAAGTTATGCCACCTTCCAGTCGAGTTAGAACACAAAGCATACTGGTCTATTCAGAAGCTTAATTTTGACTTCAAGGCAGCTGGAGAAAGGCGTTTGCTTCGTTGAATGAGTTGCAGGAGTTTCGCTTGGATGCTTATGAGAATTCCCTAATCTACAAGGAAAGAACGAAGAGATGGCATGATCAACATATTAGCCAAAGAGAGTTCAAAGAAGGAGACTTGGTCTTGCTATTTAACTCATGACTCAAGCTATTTCCAGGAAAGTTAAAGTTGAGGTGGCCGGGACTGTTCAAAATTATTATATACTCATGGTGCGGTAGAAGTTGAGGATCCCAAAACTGGAGTATTTAAGGTTAATGGGAAGAGGTTAAAGCCTTATGTGGTTAGATTTCCAAAAGAAAAAGGAATCACTCAATCCCTCTCCAACCGTGACCCTTGAGCAACCATTTGGCCAAGTCAAGCTAAGGACTTTAAATTAGCGCTTCTTGGGAGGCAACCCAAGTTTCACACCTTAGTTGTTTTCATTTATTTTATTTTATTTTATTTACCCAAAATTAACGTTCCTCTTTGTTTTAATTGCAGGAAATTGGACCTTACAAGCGAATTTTGATGGGAGGAACTACATTTCTGAAGAAAATGATCCAAGCTCATTACAGGGACGTTCTTTGTGCCTCTTACTCATGAATTAACATATTATTGAATTTTGTAGCTGTTTGTGTTTGAGTATGATCTACAGCATTTCTTAATTCGCATGCATCATTGCCGATATTCTTTTTGTCATGCTTACTTTCCTACTTCAAATTGTACCTACGCACTTTGACATTGAGGGCAATGTCCTATCTGAGTTTGGGGGGTGACCGTCAATTTCATCAATTGAAAATTTTTTTTACCATTACACATCAATTTCATCAATTTTGTAAAAACAAACAAAATTTACCATTACTTTTCATTTTTTTATATAGTCATTTTTCTTGCATAGTTAAACCTTATTAAGAAATTCTGATCTAAAGGTT
Source organism: Erythroxylum pelleterianum (assembly GCA_027563865.1). Taxonomy (NCBI): domain Eukaryota; kingdom Viridiplantae; phylum Streptophyta; class Magnoliopsida; order Malpighiales; family Erythroxylaceae; genus Erythroxylum; species Erythroxylum pelleterianum. Next base: position 19,877,052 of record JAOQMR010000007.1, read on the forward strand.
TTGATTTTGGCCACACTTTTAGGAAATTGAGAATTGCTTGGGACCTAATTGGGTTTACCTTTAGAAGGTTTCTGTATAGAATGTTCCGGATTAGTGCTCGGTTTCCAATTGTTTAATCATCTTCATATTCTTTGATTTGAGTCTTCCCATCCATTTTATTTGAGTTTTGATTATCCATTAAATTCTTAGGCAAGTTGGATCCTAGTGAGATCTCACCAATCCTAGAACAAGTTCTCTAGGCTTATCGAGGCGAAATGTGAGCACAAATTTGATAAGGAAGTGATTAAGGTTTTTTCTTTGAATTATGAACCACAATCCAATTTTTGCTTAAAATAACCCTATATTCCTTTTGGAGCCAAGTTGAGCCTAAGTAATATTCCTATTTCTTTGGCACCCTTATTTAACTAAGCCATAAGCCAAGCATTCCCTACCTTTCATGTGAAAATGATTATTTAGGAGTAGGATATGTGGTGGGGGTTTGAAAAAAAAGAATACAAAAAAAGAAAAAGAAAAAGAAAAAAAAGAGCAAGCAAGTGAGGATTTTGCAGGTTATTGGCCCTAGTATACAAGAAACTGAGTTTGGGGGAGAGTCAATTATATGGAACTTGGGAATTCATTGATATTGAGTTAAGCCTTGTCATTGTTATCGTTTTTAATAACATATTGTCATGTTTGAGTTTTGTCATTTTATATTCAAAAGAGAGAGAGAGAGAGAGAGAGAGAGAAACTTTCTTCCTTGTTTCCACGGTTTTAACTTGCTCTAAAAAAAGAAAAAAAGAAGAAGAAATCCCTTACACTTTCCTATTTCTTGAATAATTGTTTCCATTTCATTTTAGTTTTTATTATCCTTTTCCTTGGTCTAAGTCGAGTTTAAACCCCAACGACCCTGTTATAACCCTAATAAGACCTTTTGATCCTTTGAAAATGAGTGCTAAAAATTAGTGGAGATGGAATGGAGAATTTTTGCCTATAGGATTGCTTAATTTGATAATACCTTTAGAGGCTCTTGGGTTGTAAATTGTCTTTGAGTTTATTTAGCTTTTCTCTACTCTTGTGAGTTGGTTAGTTTTTAATTAGACTTGAATCAGGGAGTGCGTGTTTGAGCGAGCATTGGTATCCTTACACTATGAAGGTAGGTATGGTTTGATAAGTGACTAAAGGTAAATTTTAATTGGTTACTGCAATTCTGAAAATTCCAATTGTTGAGTGCTCCTTAATCTATTTTGAACAATTTTTCTTAATTTTGCTTAGGGACAAGAAAAAGTTTGAGTTTGGGGGCATTTGTTGCAGGCATTTTTATCATTGAAATGAGTGGCATTTTTTCTTAGTTTTTGCATACAATCATTGGGTTATATATATATTTTTCCTGCTAAATTGTTTAGTTCACCTGAATTTGTATTTATAATTGTTCATGTTTAATTTGTAGAAAATGCACTTGATTTTAGTTGTAAAAAAACCACAACAGTCCGAAACGATATACACCAGCTGGAGAGGCGTTAGGGGGCGTGAGCAAGAGGAGCAAAATTAAAAATAGCAAGGGAGACCCACCACAAGAGAAGTATAACACAATACACAGGGGGGCTCCAGCATTCACGTCACACAACAGAAAAAAAATGCTCTCCAACATTGAAGAGTTAGAGAAGGTTAGAAGCTGGTGCGTAAACAGGTGGCTACAGTGGACGCTGACCAGGCTGAATCACCTAGAGCTCATTAGGGGGCATCGTAACGCACGCAGAAAGAGACGCAAACAACATAGAGAGGGGGAATTCAAAAACTCATTCATTATCTGATTTATTATTTGATTTCTCCTAATGTTGGTTGTTGACTTTAATGCTTGTGGTTTTTATCCTATCATGATTGAGTAGTTTCCTCAAAGCTTCAAGGTTGGGCTGAAGCTTTTAGCTAATTTTATGGATTAAATCTTGGTTGATTTATAAGTATGGATTTTTGGTTTTGATTTCTCTGATTTGAGATTAATTTTGCTGGTATTGTGTTTAGCCAACCATTACTTGACATTGTTGTTAATTGAAGAACTGATAGGCGAAAATTGATAACGGAACTCCAAATAAGGAACTTATAAATTTCAGATTTAGACATAAACTGAATTTATGAGAGAAAATTAGGTTAGCAAAGAACTTAATGGGTTATGCTTGATTGCTAGTTTACGATAGTAGATTAGGATTATTGCATAACACTCCTTTGATACCTTGAAAAAGGATCTAAGAAACTCTAGGCTCAACCTTCTATCAACCAAAATTTGCCTAATAAATTGATCCAGGTAGAGTCTATAGAAAACGCTAAAAGTGGAACCATCCTTGAAGCTTACCACATTCCATTCGGAGAAACCCCTACAGATATTCACATTTTTGTTTAGCATTGGTTTTATTATTTTTTATAGTTAAATTTCTTGTTTTAATTCCCCATTTTTACACAATTGCTTCGTCTAATTAATTGAGTGATCCAAGCCTACTTACACAATTACTCCCTGTGGGATGATATTATACTATACTACTTGAGACCCGTGAACTTGCGGAATTGCATCAGCTGGCGACAGAGAGAGTTGAAAAAAACATGATTATGCGTGAAGTTAGGCATGAATGAGAGAGTTGATGGACATTAAATACAAAAAAAACAAACAAGTTGGCAGCGGAGAGAAGAAAATGAGGGCATGAGTATGTGAAAAAGGAGGTGGACCAAAAACCTTGATAAAAATCATCAATACAAAGGAAAGAGAGTTGAAACAGTTAGTGGCAAGAGAACGTTGAAGCAGCTGGTGACAAGAGAAACGTTGGTAGCAGCTGGTGGCACAACCAAGCAACCTCTACTCGATTCACCAACGCAAGCAACCTCCAACAACACTCTCTCCACTCCATTCACACAAGCGTGAAAAGAATGCAGTGAACTGAACGTTGGATAAAAATGTTTTTCAATCCTAGTAGCCATGGTTTTGTTGGGATTGAATTTGTTTATTCCTTATTTTCCTTAATTTTTATAGATTTAGCCAATGCAATTATATATTATGACAATGATTTGTGTTGCATTGATGAATATGAGTGACTAAGTTTTTTTCTCCAGTTAAGGTTAGGATTGATATTGGATTAGGACAATTTTTGTGGTATTAGTTCTTGCTTAATTAAATGCATATTTAGTGCTAATTTAGCTTGATCACCTAAATTAAGGCCTTAGATGATTCAATGCCATAACCAATGGGATTTAATTTGTCGAAAAATTAATCAAGCGACATACTTAAGACTAAAGTATAGACCAACTATAGGATCTTGTGTAAGGATACCTATGATTAATGAATTTAATTTTAGGCTTCTAGTCTTGAATGCCTTTTATTCCAAATTATCTATAAACCAAGTAGGTAACTCGGATTTAGAAGAGAAGGGAATTCCTATGAACATTGGGTTCGACTTGCTTAAGTGAAGTAATTCCTGAATCAATCCACGTTACAAGTTTTAGTGTCTAATCCAATTAAAATCCGATACCTTAACCAAGTCAGTTCATTAAGTCCAATTGTTTTTAATTCGTACTTTGCATCTTGCATATTTCCTTGATTTGTTTACTTTATTTTATTTTCAAATCAATCAATTCTTGATCATCTGAGTAATTTTGCATCGTTTAATTTAATTGTCTTGCTTGTTGGAATCCCTTGGGTACAATATCTGGTTCTTACCATTTTATATTATTTATCGATGGGGTATGCTTACCTCTAGATAGAATTTAATTTATATTGCTTTGTTTAGACCGCAACAATAATTATACTTTTTCTCTATATTTTAAACTGGATAAGAAGGAGAAATCATAGTGCGTATACAAAAAATCACTCCACCTCCTTCACCACTTTTATTACCTCATAAAGAAAGTTCAAGTGAAAGGTTGAGAAAAATGAAAGATATAAGAGATATTTATAATTCATCTAATGAAGTTATTCTTGGTAATGATGAACTATCTTATCTTCTTATAGATAGTGAGTTATTAAAATTTGAAAAATTAATGTAAGATAAAAGGTGGAGATTAGTTATGGTTGAGGAAATCAAGGCAATTGAAAAGAACAATACTTAGGAATTAGTAACTCTTCCTATGGGTATAAAGCCATTGGAGTCAAATAGGTATACAAGTTAAAGAACAATGTTAACAAAGAGGTATAAAATTTTAAAAAAAGGCTTATTGTCAAAGGATACAAGTAAGGGTATGGAGTTGATTATGAAGATGTCTTTATACATGTTACTCTAATGGAGTGTAATCATAAACGTATCAACGTCAATACAGGTTCTTGAAAAGTGATTACTTGTTAGTCTTGGTCATGCTACCCAGTTGTCTACTACATATCAAGTTTTCCTAGCTCAACCATCTGAAAAAGGGGATATATTAAATACTAAGTGGAGCCTAACAACTTTTAGGTAAACCAATATGAAAGAATCGCTAGAAACCATGGCCTTTCTCTTCTTATGAATGCAGATCCTAAAATATATAGGCAAAACATTATACATGTAGATATATATTGCTATTTTCAGATAACTACATATAACATTAACTAATGAAAGTAGAAATGGACAAGAGAAAGGTAAATGAAAGTGTACTGTCATAACATGAATCTGTAATGTCACCTATATGAACAATGTAAAAGGATAATCAACAACAACAATAATAATAACAACCTAATAAAAATTCCACTTATATATGGAATCTGGAGCAATCCAGTAATATGAAACCTTATCCCTAACTAGTATATCATAAGCATGAATTGTACTGTCAAAAGGTGGAAAGTTAGAAATCAAAACTTGGAAATGACAATTAATTTGTGCTACAGTACTTGGAGAGTATGAAGTGATATTAGATCACCTACTAAACACTAAACAGTACGAAAAGAAGATCCAAGTATTGACCAAAAAAAATATTATTGAGAGAAATAGAGATATAGAGTTAAAATTTCTACTTGAAAGTTCAATCAAACGTTGTTTTTTGTAAACTATATAGAGGCACCAATAGTTCTAGTGCAAATGAAACTAGTAAAGTATTGATATGTCATATATATGAACATCATAAGTTGGTAAATTCATGTCTAGTGAAGACACTTAAGAAACATTAGGTGCACCTGTCACACTCTTTGCACCAAAGATTTCATCTTCCCAACAAAAATTTAACAATAAGTTATTTCTTTGAACTTTATGAGATAACACAATTACCCATAAAAATGCAAAACTAGTTGTACTCCTTCTAGCATTAATATCTTCTGCAAAATCATTATCATAAAATGTCACAAGTTTAAAATTTCCACAAGAGGAATAAAATAGTTCCAAATCAAATGCAACTTTTAGGCAGTAAAGAGTTCTCTTATCACCTTTCATATAGATGGAGGTAAGAGCTTCCATAAATTGATATATACTCCAATCGAATAAAGGATATCAAGCCTCGTACATGTAAATATCTCAAACTTCTCATAAGACTTTTAAAAATAGTAGAATTTTTCTTTTCTCTATCTTCATAATTTGATATCTTTACTTCAATGTCCATACTGTTAGGTTAATGCCTTAAATTATGTGGTTTTTGACCAATTTTATCTCAAGCTTATCGTATATACTTTTTGGACCACACCTAAGTCAGTTGTTCCAGGCTAGGTTATTTTAAGATATAGTTGTTATAAATCAATCCCTTTTTCTAGATAACAGCTTTAAAAGAGAGTTTTTAGGCTCATCAAATTTTAGAAAGAGGATTTGTGAGTGAAATTATTTTTCTCTTCAATCCCATCAGCTACTTAGGGGATTTATACTCTCTCTATTATTTTCATAGTGGAATTTGCTACTCGTTGTCTTGTAGTTTTTTCTCCAGACACTCTAGTTTCCCACGTAAAATCTTGTCATCTATTTATTCTACTTCTCTATATTCTCCGATTGATTTGATCTTGATTGCTTTCACTATTATAAGCTCCAATAAGTGGTATCAGAGCTTCTATTCAATCGGGAATTTTTTTAAGATGTCTATTGTCACCAAATTAGATATCAAGAAGTTTGATGGCAAGATTAATTTTTCTATATAGCGAGTTCTGATGAAAGCTGTTCTTTTTTCAAAACAGATGCAAAAAGGCTTTAGACGGAAAGTGCAAAAGCCCGAGTCTATAACTGATGAGCTGGGGGAGGACTTGGATGAAAAGGCATTTTCAGCTATTCAACTTTGCCTTTCAAAGGAGATAATTTGCAAGGTCATCCATAAGACCACCACTGCGAGTTTATGGTTGAAGCTCGAGTCTCTATATAAGAACAAAAGCCTCACCAATAATATTTGTCTCAAAGAGCATTTGTACACGCTCCGTATGGCCAAAGGTACTCCTATCCAAACTCATCTTAATGAGTTTAATTATATTATTATTGACCTAGAGAATTTAGAAGCTCATATTGATGATGAGAATAAGGTGTGTTGTTAGTTATCTCATTACCACCCACCTATAAACAGTTCAAAGAATTTTTATTTATATTATTATTGATCTAGAGAATTTAGAAGTTCATATTGATGATGAGAATAAGGTTATGTTGTTAGTTGTCTCATTACCGCGTACCTATAAACAGTTCAAAGAATTTATGCTATATAGCAATAATGATGCATTGTCTTTTGAGGATGTCAAATTGAATTTGATGTCTAAAGGAAAAATTGATCTTGAAGTGTATGCTAGTGATAAAGCTGAAGGCTTGTTTGTTAGAGGTAGGAAATTTAAAACCGGGAGTACCAGTAGATACAAATCCATATCAAAATCTGAAGGATGTAAATCCAATAATTTATGTTATTAGTGCAAGAGACCTAGGCACATAATTGATGATTGTTATAAATTGAAAAATACAAAGGAGAGAGAAGGAAAAAATAAAAAGCCTCAGGAACCCGCTAAAGCTAATATTGCAGACTTAAATTTTGATGGTGACGTTTTGTTTGCTACCTCTACTAAAAAGAGGGATAAAAATGATTAGGTTCTAGATTCTTGATGTACCTATCATATGCGTCCTCACAAGGATTGTTTCAGTACTTATAAGCCTTTTGATTCTAGTGTTATTTTGATGGGTAATAACACCCAAAGCATTGTTGCTAGATTTGGTACAGTTCAGATTAAGGCATACTTTGTTGAAAGATATTAGACATGGCAATCTATATTTCTTGTAGGGTAATGTTATAACAAGTTCAGTAGTCGTTTCTATGACCTTATTGGATGATGATAACACTTGTTTGTGGCATATGCGGTCACATGAGTGAGAAAGGTATGAAGATTCTGAGCAAGAGAGGTTTCCTAAGTGACAAGGGTACTGATAAATTGGAGTTATGTGAACATTGTGTCTCCCAGAAATAGAAGCAAATTAGTTTCTCCACTACGACACACCTTACTAAGGGCATCCTTGACTACATTCATTTTGATCTTTGGTGTCCTTCTAAAGTTCAATCTTATATTAGATGTCGCTATATGACGACCCTCATTGATGACTTCGCGCGCAAGGTCTAGGTTTATTTTCTTCGTTACAAGAATGATGCCTTTCCTACCTTCAAGAAGTGGAAAGCACTTGTTGAGAACCAGACAATTAGAAAAATCAAGAAGCTCAGAACTGACAGAGGTTTAAAGTTTTGTGAGTCAGATGTCACTGAGTTCTGTGAACAACAGGGCATTGTCAGACACAAGACATTGGTCAGAAAGCCCTAACAGAATAGGGTTGCAGAACGTATAAACAGAACTATTATTGAGAGGGCTCAGTGTATACTCTCTAATGCTAGACTGTGGCATCATCGTGAGTTTTGGTGTGAAGCTACTTCTAAAGCTTGTTATCTTGTCAATAGATCTCCTCAGTCCTCCATCGATTTCAAGATCCCAGAAGAAGAATGGTTAAGTAATGCTATTGATTACTCCATTATTAAAGTATTCAGATGTCCTGTTTATGCCCATGTTAATGATATGAAGTTAGCCCCTAGAGCTATTAAATACATTTTCCTTAGTTATGATTTTGAGTCTAAGGGCCATCATATGTAGTGTCCTGATTCTAAAAATATTATTTTGAGTAGAGATGTTATTTTTAATGAAAATGCAATATTATATTTTGGGAAAGATTCTTCTTTTTCTTCTCCCGGTACAGGTGATCATCAGAGTGCTAGTGAGAAGGTGGAGTTGGAAGTGGGAACGAAAACTTATGATGTGACTTTTTCCTCTTCCTCAGTCCCACAATCTAACAGTGGTAGTCATGTTGATGAATGATCGTGAGGTTTGGTTGTGTGTAAGTTTTAATTATTAACTCTCGATAATCTACAAGCGCACGGTTCGTTAGCATAGTACCAAAGGTTTCGATCACATAAGGAGGGAGTTAATCTAATCCTAAATTCTAAGGCCAGAAATAATAACAAAAATTCAAGTTTCACGAAACTAATACGAGAATTTAATTCAATCAACCAATTTTAGAATTAAACACAAAATGTTTATTACTAAGCAATTTGCAACACACCCAAGAATCAAACAAAAAAAATACCTATTCTCAATGCTAACCTAACTGATTATGAATTATTGGATTGTTGGTTTTAGACAACCCTAGGAGTGATTACTCTATCTTAAGTTATAACCATTAACGCTAAATCATAAACCCTAATTAGATTATGAAAGTTGCAACCTCTCAGTTCACAACCTATCCAAAACCTTAATTAGCTCTGAAGTTTTCTAATAAACTATTGGAAACCTATGCAAGATCTCTCTTAGCACAAATTCTTGATCTGATTCAATTATTGTTTCTATTAAATCACACAACTCTCGTTAGTTCAATTCAATTGTTTTTAATAACCAAACGTAAGGAACAGTCATAACTTCGAAGATAAATTCTAATTGTTAATGGTCCCAGGAATCTTGTGACAATCCAACTATAAGACATAATATAACCGGGCAGCCTGTACATAACTAATTATTGTGCATGGTTTACCTCCTTAACCGAATTAATAATTTATTGAAAATTTGATAATGTCATGATGCCATCAAGTATATCTTTCCAAAATTTGCAAAAATTAATGTTATTTATCTTATCCTTGATAATATTATAATAACTCATATAGCATCGGTATTATTATAAAATTCAGGACTTAGCAATCATGCGCGATGCTATTAAAATATTATACTTCTATTATTTTATTATAATACATCATAATGATTAGGTATTTATGACTGATTATGCTATTCTAATATGAATATATTACTCCATGGCCTGATCTCACAAGTTTGTTCGGTTTTGATAGACTTCATGTGAGAAATGATGCAGCTCCCGAGAATTCAACATATTACAATGTAAGTGTTTTTCTCTCTGAGCTTACTGTATATCAAAACTTATTTTCCACAAGCTTTATATTTTTCTTACATTATACTTAATATTACTCCATTTTTTCTCACAAGCTTTATTGGTTATAGCTTACAAAGTTCTCTAGTACGCAGAAATTACCATTTTGAAGCAAGATGGTGTTCAACTCAATGATTATACATTAACAACTTAGGACTCCCAACTTACTATCTTAAACCATTTCTACTAGTCTACTACTTAGTCCCTTGTTCTATATTTGTAACTTATATGTCCTCTATGGAGAAATAATCATTCTGCCTAACTTATACAACTCGTTTCTTTAATTCAGTCCTTTGGAAGTCATTTGAAAAGGAATTCCCAAAAAATATATATGGCGTTTAGTGTCATATTTATGTGGAATTCACGAAGAAAATATAAGGAAACATTCAAATTCATACGACTATAATAGCTTTTTGTATGCATCAGCGCGTATTTTACGCCACCATCTTTTTCAAGAAACGCTAGCTAGAACAGTTCTCCAAATTTGTCCATCTTAATTCATCCAGTCCAAGAACTTGAGCTGCATAGAAAAGATACTGATTCCTCGCAAAAAGTAATCACTTTGAGATTTGGAAAGATACAACAGTTTTTGGTCAATCTTTTCACTTAATCATGGCACAGATAACTCGATATCTTCTGTAAATTAATGAAATCAGGACATCCACTGATCCACATAAAACATGCATTATATGTTGCTCTGATATTACTTATACATTGACATACGGCCTGCTAGAAAAAAGAAACACCAATGGCTCTTCTTCAGTTGCTGAAGCAAATTTCGAAACTTTTCTACCTTTCCTCGTCCTTTTTGTTACTAGCAATAATATTCCTGAAGTTTGTCTTTAGGAAGCAGAAGTTGAATTATCCTACGAGCCCTCCAAAGCTACCATTCATCGGAAACCTCCACCAACTTGGTGCCATGCCTCACGTGTCTCTCCAGCGCTTAGCAGAGAAGTATGGTCCTATTTTTTCCTTAAAACTTGGAGAAATCCCAACAGTTGTGGTATCTTCACCTAGATTGGCAAAGGAAGCATTAAAAACACACGATCTTGCATTCGCAATCCGACCTCAACTTCTATCTGCCAAAGGCCTGTTTTACGGTTGCACTGATTTGGCTTTTGCACCTTATGGTGCTTACTGGAGAGGCATAAGAAAAATCTGCATACTTGAGGTCCTTAGTGCCAGAATAGTTCAATCGATTAGATTTGTCAGAGAAGAAGAAGTAGCTCGATTGGTTAATCGGGTTGCAGAGTCCTTTCCGGGAACTACCAACCTAAGCAAGTTGCTTTGGCTGTATGCAAATGATATCGTCTGCAGAGTTGTACTAGGCAAGACTTACTTTGACGGTGGAGAATATGATCGACACGGTTTCAAAAAGATGCTTGATGATTTCCAGGAATTGCTTGGAGGGTTCAGTCTTGGAGATTACTTTCCTTCCTTAGAGTTCGTTCACAACTTTACCAGCATGAAATCAAAACTCGACAGCACTTTCAAGCGATTCGACCAGTCCTGGCAGGAAAACGGCAGAGACAAAGGATCTAGTGGATGTTTTGCTCGATATACAGAGGAGTGAATCTGCTGAAACTCCTCTTACAATGGATAACGTCAAAGCCAACTTGTTGGTCCGTGTGATTGTCTGCTTTTTATTTGAAAATTGAGTTTCATCAACTTTTCTCTAGATGATAATTTTTTTAGTCTCCGTCTCCGTCTTGCAGGTCATGTTCGCTGCTGGAACTGATACAACTTTCATAACACTTGATTGGGCTATGACTGAGCTGATGTTGAATACCAAAATCATGGAAAAAGCAAAAGCTTAAGTTAGGAATGTTGTTAGGCAAAAACGGTTTGTGCAAGAGAGTGATCTTCATCATATGCACTATATGAAAGCTATTATCAAAGAGGTCCTTCGATTACATCCGCCTGAAAAAGATGTTACAATGGAAGGGTAAAAAATTCCAGCTAAGACAAGGATTTACTGTAGCGCCCCAAATTAGGGGTTAGAATATTAAAAGAAATTAGTACGAATTATGTTTATTATTTGCTTATTTAATATTTGTTTAATTGTGCATAAATATTTTGGCATGCATTCATGGCATTTTCCGGGTAAATTGGTTTAATGAAACTTCGGATTGAT
>JAOQMR010000007.1:19888629-19899977 GCA_027563865.1 Erythroxylum pelleterianum
AATATTTTCATTACAAAACTGTAACTGAAGAAAATAAAGTCACATGTAAATACACTTGCTTTTCAGGGCACTATATTTACATAACTCCAACAGAACCTTATAGGGCCAGAGTTACTACAGGTGACAGCAGACAAGGTCAATTTGGTTAAGCAATGGTTTAAGGCAGCACAGGATAGAATAAAAAGTTATGTCGAAGCACACCAAAAGGAGATGGAGTACAAAGTCGGTAAGAAGGTCTTTCTTAAGACGTCTCCTTGGAAAGGAGTCATGAGATTTGGCAAGAAGGTGATGCAATCATATTTTTATATGTTTTTAGAACCTTATATTTAGTATCTTGCATGTGTTTTGTGGATATCTATGGCCTATTTATCATGTTTCATAATTATTAGAGCTTTAGACACATAAAATATAAAAAGTCCTTAATAGGTTGAAATTAACACTGTTTTTCAGTTTCTGGAAGATTTGACCTTTGGACCTTTGGGAATTTTTATCTCAGGATTGATGCATTAGAAAATTCTAAGATTTGGCAGGCATAGTCTGGACTCATCTAAGAATGTTTCCATCAAGTTTCAGAATTTTTGGAGCTGTCATTTGAGAGCAGTAAATTTTCAAAAACTGACGTAAAGTTGGAGACATACAGTTTGACCTCTTGTGCTTCAAAAATTCATATCTGAAGATCCAACCATTGGATTTCTGCAATCCAAAGCAAATTGAATCTGACTCAATGATCTTTCTGATTACCAAATTTGAACCATCTAAGTTCTATATTTTACTTTTTATGGTTAGTCGAAATTGGTCCAGAAATAAGACAGCATAACTAGTCCGAGAATGATCAGAGTTTGGGCCCAATTTTGAATTGCTTGTAGTGATGAACCAGTCCATAGACGACTTGAAGAGAGACCCATCTCGATGTAGACCAAGCCCAAAAGAAGCCCGAAACAGACTCAAATTTAGGTCTTAAGCACAGGAATGGTGGACGGCGACAGCAGCTGGAGAGATTTGATATTTTTATCACAACCAAGAGTGGACGGTGACAGCAGCCTTTGGTGAGGATTATTATCATCACAATAAAAAGAAGAGGGGATTATTTTATCACATGAAAAGATGATAGTGGAAGACAGCAGCAGCTTTGGAGAGAAGATCTTATATTTTTAACACAAACGAAAGGAGAGTGGACGGTAGCTTAGGGAGGAGATTTATTTTTATCACACTTAAAAGAGAAGATCTGCGTTCTTGAAGCTAGTCTGTGCGTTGTGTGAGAGCTAGAGGTGCGGCAGTGTGGACCAACGTTGGAAGTGAATTTCAGCTACAGTAGATAGAGAATAGTGCTATGCGTGGCTAACTTTTTAATCTAGATAAGGTATCCAACGTTTGATTCATGTAATTCGTGAGACTCCTTTGATTTAATTTCTTTTGTTTATCTCTTATGTTTGTTTGATCTCTACGCTTTAATCGATTTATTATCGTTATGTTTGTTGATTAATGAGGCCTGTTAATTGATCGACTTGGTGATAAATTGCCGAATAGATTAGTTAATCCGTGATTGCTGTCTATCGAAGTGGTGAAATAATTTCAATTAAGAAATTAATGAGATTAAATAATTTAGTCTAAATAGATTGCGGCTTTTCCAATTCTGTTGGTTAAAACAAAGGTTTATTAGAGCCTGTTGCTGCCATAGATTATATTTTGCAGAGCTTTACTCGGGAATAGTCTAATTAGTTAGGGTAATAATCTACGGAGCTTTACTCGGGGTTATCAAATAATTATAAATGGATTGGTCAATATGTGCTATTCACTGTCAGCTATAACTTTGTCCATAAGAATGAACTGAATTTATATGTTTGAGTCTATGATCAAATTATTGTATCAAACGGAGGAGTACCTTGTCTAGGCTTTTCTTTATATTGCTTTCAATCTTTATTTTTTAATTTCCTTCAACGTGATTCCGTGTTCTAAAATCAATCATTCCTAAATCAATTCTTTTCATTTTCATTTTTATTTTTTTGTTTTTATTTTATTGTTTCCAAACAAATAAACAATTGCTACATTGGTCTCTGTGGTTCGACCCTATTCACCACTTTGCTCGTTTAAGTGTTCTAGAGTAGGAATTTATTTTTGCTGGTTTGACATGCCATCAAAATTTGGCGCCGTTTTCGCGGACCAGTGTTTAAGATTTTGTTTGTTTGTGTCGCTAATTATTTTTTTTCTAGTTGTTTGCATGCGGCATTGTGTTTCTGCAAGTGATTTATTGTTTGATTCGGAGATAGAGAAAACCGCAAAACAACTCAGGAAAGCTAATAAATTTCGTAAGAGACAAGCTTCTACTTCTGCGCAAGTCTTGCCTGACCAAACTAAGAATTTGCCTATCTTTGAGACCGATTTATTGGAAGATTTTGAAGAAGCAGAGATGGCAAATCAACCACCTATTCTACCTACATAACCAGCCAAAAATCGAGCTTCTGCAATTCTAAGGGATATGCTTGCACCACCAGTAAAGGATCAACCTCTATATATACAGTATCAGGCTGTAGATGATGGGTTTGAGTTGAAGGCTGGGTTGATTCAAGCCTTGTCGAAATTTCATGGGTTACCTTCTGACGACCCAAATAGACATCTCAAGGATTTTCATGTTGTATGTCCTGGATTCAAACCGAGAGGCATAACAGAGGATCAGTTGAAATTGCGTGCTTTCCCTTTTTCTCTAGAGGGCACAACTAGAGATTGGTTGTATTATCTTCCGCCTGGGACAGTGGATACATGGCCTGATATGGTGCGGTTGTTTTTAGAAAAATACTTCCCAGCTTCGAGGGCTGCTAATTTGCGCAGAGAGATTTGTGGCATCAAACAAAGAGATACATAAAACATGTATGAATATTATGAGAGATTCAAGAGGCTTTGCGCAAGTTGTCCTCAGCATGGAATTACAGAGCAACTCCTTATTCAGTACTTCTATGATGGGATGTTACTAAATGATAGGAAGATTCTTGATGCTGCTAGGGGGAGCCATAGTGAACAAAACACCTCAGGAGTCCAGAAACTTAATTACAGCAATGGCCGCAAATCTTCAGCAGTTCGGGTATCGTTCGAAGACACACACTCGAGGTGTCCATGAGGTAAGTAGTTCTAAACTCGAAAGTAGACTTGAAAAGATTGCTTAATTGTTGGAGAGACAAGTTATTAATTCTTTCAATGCCAATAATGTCAATGCAAATGCCGTAACTAAGGGACCACAAGTCCCTATTTGTCACATTTGTGGATTTCAGGGTCATTTTACTTATGCTTGTCCGACTCTGCAAGATGATACTCTGGAAGCTGAAGTTAATGCGATCAATGATAATTATCAGTCTCAAAGAAAATATGATCCCTATTCGAATACTTACAATCTGAGATATGGGAATGGGCAGTAAGGTCAGAGTAGTCTGCAGCGTCAGCCGCAACAACAGCAATAACAGCAGCATCCGAGGCCTAATTATGACAACCGAATTTTCACCTTGGAGGATCTCATGTCACAGTTGACTACGACTCAATTGACGACCAATACACAACTACAGTGTTTGGTTCAGTTTTAGACTGATTCAGCACAATTTCAGGCTCAGACTAATAAAAATTTTCAAGAGCTAAGGGAGTAAATTAGTCAATTGGCCGCCACACAGAATCAAGGGAAATTGACCTCTTAGCCTACTATCAATCCTAGGCAGAATATCATTGCCATTTACCTTACGTAGTGGAAAAGAAATTGAAAGTGCTGGAGGATTGCAAAAACTTCACCATAACCATGTTGAAACTATCGAGCCAGAAAAAGAAGCTGAAATCGAGAAAATCGTGAAAGCTAATCTAGAAAGGCCACCATTCTCACAGAGGTTGGCTAAGAAGAAGAAATTGCAGAATGATGAGGAGACTTTAAAGATTTTTTAGAAAGTGGAAATCAACATACCCCTTCTCACGTTGCTTAGACAAACACCAAGGTACTGCAAATTTCTGAAGGACTTGGTTACTAGCATAACCAAGATGAGAGGCAATCAGTGTGTGGTGATGAGTGAGAACGTCTCAATAGTGTTGCAGGGCAAGTTACCAATAAAGGAAAAGGACCCAGGTATGTTTACCATTCCTTGTAAAATTGGCAATGTTGGTATAGAACAGCCTATGCTAGATTTAGGGGCTTCTATAAATCTTATGCCGTTGTCTATTTATACTGCATTGAATGCTGGTCCGTTGAAGCAAGATGGTGTGATTTTAACACCAGTTGATCGCACCACTAAATACCCGAAGGATTGTTAGAGGATGTTTTAGTGCAGGTAGATGATTTAATATTTCCTGCAAATTTTTATATGATGAGAATGGAGGACGAGGGGTCACCTAAATCTAGGATGATGTTGTTAGGATGCCCATTTTTTAGCACTTCTAGGACAAAAATTGATGTTCATGGAGGGACTTTAACTATGGAGTTTGATGGTGCCAAAGTTACATTCAATATTAATAATACCATTAAGCATCCTGTTGAGTACTGTACAACTTTTGTTGTTGATTGTATTAACCCCTTGACTGAGAAAGTTTTCGAGTTGTGTGTTGATGATTTTTTGCAGGCTGTGATAACTGATAACATTACTCCTGCAAAGCTATCAGAGATCGAGACTGAATGGGTAGTTCCAAGAGGTATGGTTCATGCAATATGTGATTTGCAGGCATTACAGGTTGCGTCTGGCATGTTACAGCAACCACTGAAGATTGACGGCAATAAATTAGTCCCCTCCATTCTTCAGCCAACAACATTGGAGCTCAAAGCATTACCTGCACACCTCAAGTATGTCTTATTGGGGAAGGCCGAAACATTACCTGTGATTGTTTCCAATCAGTTGAGTGATTTAGAGGAGGAGAAGCTTATCCGTGTCCTTAGGGAGAATAAAGAAGCTATTGGATGGTCGATTGCAGACATCAAGGGAATCAACCTTACCATCTGCATGCATCGAATTTTGTTGGAGGATGATTGCAAACCCAGCAGGCAACCTCAATGTCGATTGAATCCTCCAATGATGGATGTTGTAAAAAAGAAGATACTAAATTATTGGCTGCAGACGTGATCTATGTTATTTCAGATAGCAAGTGGTTAAGTCCACCACAGGTAGTTCCTAAAAAAACTGGCATTACTGTTGTTGAAAATGAAAAAGGTGAACTAATACCCACTAGAGTTCAAAATGGGTGGCGTGTATGTATTGATTATAGAAAATTAAATGCTGCTACCCGTAAAGATCATTTTCCCTTACCATTTATTGATCAGATGCTTGAGAGACTTGCATGTCGTTCTCATTATTATTGTTTAGACGGTTATTTAGGCTTTCACCAGATTCATGTAGCGCCTAAAATCAGGAAAAGACAACATTCACTTGTCCGTTTGGCACTTTCGCTTACAAACACATGCCATTTGGTCTTTGCAACGCTCCGACGACGTTTCAGAGATGTATGGTAAGTATCTTTTCTGACTATGTTGACCCTTGTGCATATTTCAAGAGGTTTGATAAAGATGATTTTATAGCTTATCTATTATACATGAATGACATGTTGGTTACAGGCTCCAATAATAATTGTATCAAAGAATTAAAGGCACAGTTGGCTAGGAAATTTGAAATAAAGGACTTGGGACTAGCAAATAAGATTTTAGGGATGCAAATTCACCAAGACAGAAATAATAGGAAGATTTGGCTTTATCAAAAGAATTATTTAAAGAAGATCTTGCGGTGTTTCAATATGCAAGATTGTAAGTCAATTTCTACCTCTCTTCCTGTTAATTTCAAGTTATCCTCAACTATGAGTCCTAGCAATGAAGAAGAGAGGATGATGATGTCTCGAGTATCATATGCATCAATAGTAAGAAGCTTAATGTTTGCTAGGATTTGTATAAGACCAGACATTGCACATATAGTGGGAATAGTTAGTCGATACATGCAAATCCTAGACGAGAGCATTGGAATACTATGAAGAGGATTCTCAGATATATCAAGGGAGCGTTGAATGTTGCATTATGTTATGGAGGATTAGATTTTACTGTCAGACATGTGATCTTGATAAAAGTAAACCCACTACAGGAGTTATGGCTACGTCAACAACAGAAACAGAATATGTAGCAGCTACACAAGCTAGTAAAAAAGTAGTGTGGTTGAAGTTGATGTTGGAAGAACTCGAATGCAAACAAGAAAACATTACTCTATTTTGTGATAACCAAAGTGCTTCGTATCTTGCAAGGAATCCAGCATTTCATTCAAAGACAAAACATATTTGAGTCAAATACCACTTCGTTCGTGAGAAAGTGGAAGAAGGAACAATGGATATTTAGAAAATTCATATCATGGACAACCTAGCAGATTTGATGACAAAAGCAATCAATGTTGATAAGTTTATGTAGTGTTGATCCTCAAATGGCCTGACAGAACTATAAGCAACATAAAATGGCAAAGTAGAAAAAAATGATGTGAAGATATGATTGATTATCAATCAAATCTTCAAGTAGGAGAATTGTCAACAATTGTGACTGGTAGGCACCAAATTCAGTGCCTACCCTGCCTAATAAGGACAAAATGGCTAGGCATGGTAGGCACAAAATTAGCCATTCGCATAAGGCACTCCTGCCTTTTTATTAAGAAATTCACAACAAACAGAAAAAGAGAGACGTGAGGTGAGAGAGAAAAATATTTTGTGCATTTTTATGGGCCTAGTTTTTTCTCCTTTTAATTCTCTAATTTTTTAGTAGTAAAATTCTTCTATCCTTGTATGTGGTTTTTATCCTAATTTAGGAGTTTTCCACGTAAAATCTGTGTGTCTATTTTATCTTCAATATTTTCAGTTTCATTTTAGCTGAGACCCAGCTCTATTTAAGTCCCAATTTTTTACAACATTTTCCTGCCTTCACGAGTATACTAACGAATTCATCAAAAACTAAAATTCACTAACTTGTTAGTTGGTTTCAGTGATCATTTCTTAGGACAGGAACTCACCTTAAAATATTGTCAATTTTTTGGTAACTTCAAACATAATGCCAAAGCAGAGAGCTTGAATGTGAAAGGAAAGAGATTTTGTCGAGGACTACAGTGGAGGATTGAGGGATGCAGTTTAACAAAGCACTAACCACCCGAACACCTTGTGAAGACCACTACCTGCTACTGCCGATGATTAATATCATTACAAAAATCACAGTGGCATAAGAGAAACAATAACCCAGAAAGGGGATTCAAATAAAACCAAAAAGAATGATCATAGACACGAGCTTTAAGGATAAGAAGTTACCTAGGATAAAGACCAAAGTGGGATTTCAGTTCTTTGGAGACATTTAAGCAAATATGACTGAAACTGAGCATGACGAGAAGGCAAGAAGCAAAATGGAAGGAGAGAAGGGGCATCGATCAGCTTGGCTTAGGCGAGAGGTGAGCCGAGACCTTGGTTTTATTAAAACGTTGACGTTTAGTTTTGGAACAGGTTGGAACAGGGATTGTGGAGCAGGTGATCTGATGCCCTTATATTGAGGCTAAAAATCCCTCTTGGTTCCGATTACTGAACTCTTAGATCAGAATAATTACTTAAAATTAACATAGGAATCTCTTAAAAATTGTTATAATCATTATCTATAATTAAACATTAATAGTCACTATTAACTGGTTATTAAATAAATTCAATCATTTTTTATCCAATAAAGAGTTAAGTATATTAAATTTCCTTATATTTATTTTCACTTTTATTTATTTATTTCTATCAAATATTTTAGTTATTAACATCCATCTTTATTAGTAAATGATTAAAAAGATAATAAAATAATGATTTTTTTGTTAATTTTTAATAATTTTAATATGTTTTATGTTTATCTTCAATTAACAAAGATTAACATAAAATAAAAAATTAATTAAACCATCCAAAAGAAAGTAAATAATAATTTTAAATATGAAAACTAAAATAAATATATTAAAATTTAAAATGTTTGAAGTAAATAACCCCAAATTAAAAAATAAGAGAAAGATGACAAGGCTACTATTCAAATATGAACGAAAGGAGGTATAACAAATCTAAAGCTGAATGGTTTAATTTTCATAAAATTAGTCATTATTCTTGGGAATATCATAGTGCCAATAATAATATTTAAGAAAAAGCCAATATTGTTGATGATAATCAAGAAGTTGAAGAGTCAACTTTATTGCTAACAAATAAGGAACAAGAGAATGATGTAGATTGTATGTGTTACTTGGATAATGATGTAAACAATCACATGTGTAGATATAAAGGTGAATTATTACAGCTTGATGAGAAGATGAGAGGCAATGTTGCCTTTTAAGACTTGTCAAAAATACAAATTGAAAGAAAAGGTATAATTATCATTTCTTCCAAAGATTGTAGTCACAAGTTGATTATTTATCTTTATTATATACCTAAGTTAAAAAGTAATACTTTTAAGTTTAGGACAACTACTTGAGCAAGGGTATAAAATTCTTATAAAAATAAAATTATTTGGTTTTGAGAAAAAAAGCCTAATTTGATTGCTAACATGGATACATTAAAGAATAGGATATTCAAATTGAACATTAAAATAATTAAAGCAAAATGTGTGAAAGTTGATTTGCAAGATGAAGCATTGTATTGCAATATGAGATTTTAACCACTTAAATTCATGAAAAAAAAGAAGTTGGCAAAAGGGATACCTTTAATTGCCATCCTAATCAATTATGTGAAGTACTCGTAAAGAAGCAACATCAAGAACAACTAGTTAGTCATCTTTAACTAGTATATGTTAATATGTGTAGACCAATCAATCCAACTTCATTTGGTAAGAAAATATATTTTCTTACTTTTTATTAATGATTTTATTAGAAAAACTTGGGTTTATTCACTTGAGCAAAAAGCATAGGCTTGTGTTTCATTCAAGAATTTTACGATGGTTATAGAAAAGGAAAATGGATATAAAATTAGAGCTTTGAAATCTGATCAAGGAGGTGAATTTACTTCTAAAGAATTCAACAATTTTTGTATAACTCATGGCATTTTTCATCCTTTAATAGTTTTTAAATCACCATAACAAAATGAATTAGTCAAGAGAAAGAATAGAACCATCCTTAATATGTCAAGATTTATATTGAAAGACAAAAATATGCCTAAGAAGTTTTAAGTTGAAGTTGTTTCTTGTGTAGTGTATTTGCCCAACTGCTTTCCAACATCAAATGTCAAAGATCATACCTGCCAAGAAGCATAGAATAAAATAAAGCCTAGCACCTATCATTTACGAATTTTTAGAAATATTGTATTTGCTGAAGTGTTACACCAAGTAAGATCTAAGCTTGATGATCAAAGTGTTAAACATGGCTTTATTGAATATGATTCACATTCCAAAAGCTATATATAATGCAATCCAAATAATAGTGAAATGGTAATAAGTTGAAATATTGAATTTGATCAAGAGATATATGGAATTGGGAGGCTCATGAAGAGAATGATTATATTTTTCTCTATATTTTAGAGAAGAAGAAGAACAATAGATCGTGGTGCTTATACAAAAAATAACTCCACCTCCTTCTTCATTTTCATTACCTTATGCAGAAAGTTGAAATGAAAGGCTGAGAAAAATGAAAGATATTAGAAACATTTATTCATTGATTTAATGAAGTTATTCTTGATAATGATGAACTATATTATCTCCTTACAGATAGAGTTATTAAATTTTGAAAAAGCAATGTAAGATAAAAGGTGGAGATTAGCTATGGTTAAGGACATAAAGGCAATTGAAAAGATCAATACTTGGGAATTAGCAACTTGTCCTAAGGATTATGAAGCCATTTGAGTTAAATAGGTATACAAGTTGAAGAATAATGTTAATGGAGAGGTAGAAAAATACAAAGCAAGGCTTTTTGTTAAAGGATACAAGTAAAAGTATAGAGTTGATTATTATGATGATTTCTTTACACTTGTTGCTCAATGGAGACTATTTGTACTTATTTCTTTGGAACCTCAAATGAAATAGAAAATTTATTAACTAGATGTAAAGTCAACCTTCTTTAATGGCTATCTTGAAAAAGCCTATGTTGAACAACCATTGGATTATGTGGTCAAAGGACATGAATAAAAAAGTTTTGAGATTCAAGAAAGCTTTATATGGATTGAAGTAATAAGGGTATGGAATAGCCACATTGACAAATATTTTCATGAGAACAGGATTGTTCATTACCTTAGTGAATATAATATTTATATCAAAATTCATAATAATGGAGACATTTTACTTGTTTGTCCTCGTGTGGATGATGTTATTTTTATTGGTAATAACCCTAGCTTATTTGAAGAATTTAAAAAGGCTAAGTCACTTAACTTGAGATGATTGATATAATAGTTATATCATATTACATATATCTAGAGGTGAGGCAAATGGAGGAAGAAATATTTGCTTTTTAAGAAGGTTATATAAAAGAGGTCTTAAAGAAAAAAATGTTTAATTGTAATTTCATAAATACACATATGAAAATTGGACTAAAGATATCAAATATGAAGATAGAGACAAGAAAAATACTGTTGTTTTTAAAAGTCTTACGAGAAGTTTGAGATATTTAACACATGCAAGACTTGAAATCCTTTATTCAATTGGGGTGGTATGTATAATTTATGAAAGCTCTTACCTCCACCTATATGAAAGTTAATAAGAGGGCTCTTGGCTACCTAAAAGGTAGAATTAATTTTGGATTATTTTATTCCTCTTGTAGAAATTTTGAACTTGTGAGATTTAGCGATAATGAGATTGATGGTCGAAAGAATATGACTAGTTTTGTATTTTTTATGGGTAATTGTGCTATCTTATGAAGTTCAAAGAAGCAATTTATTGTTACATTTTCAAAATATGAATTTGAATATGTGGTAACAACTTCATGTAATTATCATGCTATTTGGCTTAGATAATTGCTAAAAGAACTTCACTTGTCATAAAAAGAAGCTATAAGATTTGCATTAATGACAAGTATACACAAGCATTTGTGTATTTCATTATCAATGCACGTATACAGATACAAGGTATCATTTCATTAAAAAAAAAGTTATACCAATAAGGAAGTAGAACTCAAGTATGTGAAAACTTAGGACCAATGTTATGAATACCGTACCGGGCTCGATATCGGATTAAGCTCTGGAACGGAACTGTACCGGGTACCGTTTCGGGAAATTTTTTAAATTTACGAAATAGTCCCTAAATTTTTTAAAAATTGCAAAATAGTCCATATTGGTATATTATACAGTTGTACTGTATACTTTACTAGTTTACTATTTACATCAACCATACTTTCAAAAATCTTAATAATAAATAATAATGACAATTAATTTGAAATAACAATAATTTTTAA
>JAOQMR010000007.1:19900077-19911365 GCA_027563865.1 Erythroxylum pelleterianum
TTTATTTTTAAGTTTTATTTAATTTATAATTATTATTAGTAATAAAATATTTATTATTATTTTAAAAACTTTAAAAAAAGGGGGGAGGGGAAGGAGGGCAGGAGGGAGTGAGGGAAATTTTGAAAAATTTTTAAAATTTTTCAAAAGGTCCCTTAATTTTTTAAAATTTTCGGTACCGGCTAGTATTTGACCGGTATTTTGAATACCGGCCGGTACCGACAAAATTGGCCGGTACCGACCGGTATTTTATGCCGGTACCGATTATACCTGTACCAGTACCGATTTTCAACCGGAACGGAAGGGGCCGGTACGGTACGAAATTCAATCCATTGCTTAGGACCAAGTTGTGGATATTTTTACAAAGCCCTTAAAGTTTGAATTTTTCTTAAGATTAAGAGCAAGATTTGACATATAAAAAATTTCAAATCAAAAGAACGATATTGAAAAAAATATTTGAAATTTTTTATAATATGACTCTTTAGATAATTTGGTATTGAAAATATTGTGAATTAATTTAAAGGTTTTCTTATAATTATAATTTTTAATATATTTATGATCTTTTCGTGAATAGATGATGTACACAGCTATAAATATTATAATTTACTTTGTAATAATCAATGATTTTAAAATCAGTCGTTTCGATCGGATTAAGCTCGAATCAACCTGATTTCTAGTTTGGTTTTTATTATTAATTGTTATGAATGAAAACCAGCCAATTAACTAATATTAGAATTAATTTAGTATAGATAAACAAAATTCTTTATCTATACTAAATTATTAATTAGAAATTTAGTATAGATAAAGATTTTTTAAGATATTTTTAAAGCATTTTAAGAAATGATTATAAACTTTAATTAGTTCATTATATAATAATAAACATCAGTGTATTTTATTATTTCAATAAAATATTTTATTTTTACTTATTCTTATAACTTTTACTTCTTGTTTATTATATACCAGTTTTATAACGGCTTAATACCTATTCAACTTTTAAATCTTAAAATTTTCCTTTGACTGGTTTGATGCTCGGTCAATACCAATAATAATCAAAATAAAATGAAAACAATTATTTTCCTTCTTCATTATGCATTCTCTTATTTTTCAACAACATATACATTAAATATTCCAACACATATACACAACCACTTAGAAGGAAGAAACACCAATGTGATTTCCAAGCCACGTTTCATGTGAAGATAGGATTTATAAGGCTCAAACGAGGAAAGTTAGACCACACACAAACTCAAATAAGGTTCAATCCTAAAATCAATTGGCAATAGATAGAATAGCTCACTAAGTTTATATATTAATCTTCTTTTTCCTGTTTCTTTAAAATGAGACACTCAAATGTAAGTATTCTCAACACTCCTCTTCAAGTGTGAGTCTCTTTTTACTTGGGCAACTTGGAGAAGTACGTAAACAATCTTCATCAGGACTGAACTTCTGATTGAGGTCAAATAGGCCTCCTCATAGGGCAAACAATACTGTTGGGTCACTTACACGATACAGAGTTCAAATCCTTCTCCAGCTACTTAAATGATGGGCCCCCCCTTTTGGGGTAAACAGTAGGTTAAGATTTTCGTTGGCTCTAATATCAAGTTAAATTTGCAATGAGCCTACGGACACACACGAGGAGGAAAGTTAGACTACACACAAACCCAAGTAAACTTCCATCCTAAAATCATTTAGCAATAGGTGCAGTAATCCACCAGGCTTATAAGTTAGCCTTCTTTTCTGTCTTTCTTTGATGTAGGATACTCATATGTGTGTATTCTTAACACTTTCCCTCACATATGAGTTCCTTTTTACTTGGGCAATTTAAAGAGGTACATAAACAATCCTTATAAAGGTTGGATTTCTGATTGAGATCCAATAGGCCCTTCCCTGGAGCAAACAATACTACAGGGCCACTTACACCATGCAAACTTCAAATCCTTCTCCAGTTGTTTAAATAATGGGCCCCTTATGAGACAAAAGTAGGTTAAGATCTTCATTGGTTCTAATATCATGTTAAAGTTGCAATGGGCATACAAGCCCAAGTGAGGTTTTATCCTACAATCAATTAGTAATAGATAGAGTAACTTATTATACTTATATATTAGATTTATTTCCTCTCTTTTTTCGGTGCAGGACACCCACTTATAAATGTTCTCAACAATATCTATTTGGCTCAAGTATCTCCTATAAATATAAAAGAATGTTAATTTTATAAAATTAAATTTATTTCCTAATAATAATGAATAAAATTTACCAAATAATGATCATGTAATTTTGAATCAGACAAATTCACATTGCATTACATAAATAAATGTGAAAAATCATTCTTTGCTACTTTTTACTTTTAGTTTGGCAATCATTCTTTGTTACTTAATTTCATTTTGATATGGTCACCTTCAAATCTTAAGATTTTTCTGTGTTCTTTTCTAGATGTCTACGTCGCCTTTATACGAGAACAACATATAATGTTGAGGTTAGGACTTAGGATCCCTCTTAGTTTCGATTTGTGAACTCTCAAATAAGAATAATTACTTAAAACTAACATACAAATCCTAAAAATTATTATAAACATTGAATATTAATGGACCGTAGTTGAACGTTAATTGCCACCATTAAGTGATTATTAAATTAAAAGGTATCCAAATATTTCTCTTTTGTTATAAAATTTTAAATAGCTTTATTTAATTCATTTTTATTAATTAAAGAGTTGAGCATGTTGAATTTCTTTATAATATATTTTTCAATTTAATTTGTTATTCATTTCTACCAAATATTATAGTTATCAACATCAATCTTTATTAATACAATTTATTAAAAAGTGTTTAATTTTTTAAATATTTTTTAATTCAGTACATTAATTTAATAACTAATCCTTCAAATAATTCTAATCAAAACATTATTTTTACTTATGTGATTAATCGATGGATATACACGCAGTATTTAATAAAGATGTCATATTAATAAAAATAACCTTTTAATTTGAGTTATTTAAAAGTTAGGCAACAATAAATTTAACACTAAATTAAAAAATAGAACTATTAAATTTGTTATTTCATTTTTAATAGTGAATAATTGACAAAAGTAATAACATAAATATATTTTCTTAATTTTAATACTTTTAATTTTTTCTTTTATATTAAGAGATTAACATAAAATAGAAAAATAATTAAACCAAACAAAACAAAATAAATAATAATTAAAAATATTAAAAATAAATAAAATATTAAAATTTAAAAGTTTTGAAGTAATTAGCCTCTAACTAAATTTCAATATCTTAATAATTCAAAATATGATAAATAAAATAAAAATATTAAAATTTAAAAGTTTTGAAGTAATTAGCCTCTAACTAAATTTCAATATCTTCAATGTTTATGCCTCAAGTTTTTTTAATAATCAAAATATTTAATCTAGTTACAATTTGGTAAGAACTTGCTTGGACCGCCGCACCAAAGCTGCTTAGTTATATTACGTGAAATAAGTCTATGACTGAGACCCGATAGTATAGAGGTAGAACGTAAAAAACGAAACATAGGTCAAGACTCATTGTTGTACAGGGACACACATTGCACATAGTCGAGGATATAAACTGTAGAAACGAAACGTCTAACAATTTCCGAGAGCCGATAACCAGAAAACTCCGCCTCCGATTTACTGCTCCTTCGACTTATATAGGATCTCAGTTCGCTGCAAACTTCAGTCAACATTGGCAGAGTTCTGCAATTGAAGTTTGAAGCTTGAAGGCAAATTTGAACCATAGTTCAAGAACTCGAAGAAAAACTTAAGAAGTAGAAAACGACGTTCAAACGGGGAACTCCCTTTGGTATGTAATGTCATTAACTTATCATTTGTGGGTTTTCTTCCCCTTTACTTGTTTATTGGAGTTATTTGTTTTATCTGGCTTCCAAAAGGCTCTGAATTTCTTCTCTTTTTTATGGAAAACTTGAATTTTAAAAAAAAAATATGTGGAGCTCGGAGAGAAGTTCGAATTTTGGACACACAAACTTGAAGGTGTTGAATAATACATCATAGGGAATTTGCATTATGGCGGCTGACATGCCTTTTAGGTGTCCTTTATCAATTTAAATTAATTTCAAAGAGGAATGCTGGGTTTTTGGCAGATCATAATCAATTGAGTGACAATGAAAGGAGGAAGGAAGAATCTAAAGAAGGCAGCTGCGGAAGGTAATTTGATACTAGAAGATGGTCAAAATATCATGCAAGTTGTCTCTCTTAGAGGTAGCAATGTCATTGAGGTACATTTCCTCACGATATTTAGTCCTTGTTCTTTTCATACATGATCTTTCAAAGCTTGATGTTTCACATTTTTGTCACAAAATATGTGGTTATGATGACATTTATATTGCCTACAGCTTTGATTGATTTGAACCCTGCAACTAGGATTAGGAAGAATACACGTTCTTTGTTGGCTCCTTTCGATTTTACTTGTTCACTCTTTAACCTTCAATTGCTCCTGTAGGGAGATTTAGTGATTGTAATCATTTGTCTGTTAATACCATGTTAATGAGACTCTATTCTAGGTAATGGATCGAAAAGGTGAGAAATCATTGGCATTGTTTCCAGCTAAGTTTCAGAAGAGCATGTGGATTAAACGAGGTTTGGCCGAATTGAGATTTAAAACCTTTTCTTGCTATATATTGGTTATTGTGGTGAATTGACTTCTCTATCAGATGACTCTTTAAGTGTAACCCATCTAATTTTGGTCACTTCATTCCTACTATGCTTGAATGCATTGGAAGAGCATTAGGTTGTTTACATTACATTGTCAAAATGTGCAGGCAGTTTTGTTGTGGTTGATGAAAGTGGAAAGGAAAAGGCTTTAGAATCTGGTAGGAAGGTGGCATGTATTGTTTCTCAAGTCCTCTTTTATGAACAAGTCCGGATGCTTCAGAAGTCTACTGAATGGTTTGTTCATATCACATCTTAAAAGTAGAAGTCCCTGCAAAGTCTTTCCATTACAGAATTTATTTTATATCGTTGGTTTTGCTAGCTTAAGAAGCAATAAAAAGTCGAATTTTGAAACTAAAATAAGGCCTTTTTTTAATCTCAATTTGCATTGTTGGGGTGTCCTGCATCTGATTGATATGGGCATGCAGCTTTGGGTCCAGTAATTCTATTAAAATGTTTGTCATAATCCAGTTTAATAAAGTCAATGATTAACTGCCTCCTAATTTAGGATGTCAAAGCTAACTTACCAAGTGATTTTAAGTGTCTTTATGAATTAGCAGTGGCATTATACTTCCAAGCCAGACATGCTTACTTCTAGCTCATACATTCTTTAATTTTTTTTCCTCATGTTATTGCCTTTTGAAATTTTCATGCAATTTCAATCACAGGCCAGAAATATTTAAGTCTGCAGCCTTACCAGATTCTAAAGGTAGTCCAAACAAAAGCACATCCCAGCAAGAAGATAAGAAGCTTGACTTGAATGATGGTGACGATGATACCGATGAGGATGACGATGGGCTCCCTCCATTGGAAGCCAATATGAATCGAACTAGGCCAGCGGACTTGCTAATGGATGAAGATTCAAACTCAGGATCAGATACAGATTCTTAAACTTATTAAAAGATATGGAAATAACATTTGCAGCTAAGGTGAGACTGCTCGAAACATAGGTGTCTTCATTTCATAGTTTTTTCATGACTATACTCTTGTAGTGGAGCCTGTCATAGGTATATATGCCTCTTTGGATTCGCAGTTATATTATTATTATTATTTTGGAAAATGATTCACAGTTATGTTGCTTCCAACCTTCATGTGTAAACGTAATAAGTTCCATTTTATTGTATGACAAAAGTTTCTTCTCTATAGTCGCATTTTCTAACAAGAGCACGTCTATGGTGCAACCACTATATATCCTATACATGAAATTGAGACATTAACTTCATCGCATTATCATCATTTTAACCTTGACGTCGATTATAAACTCAGATTACTAATCTTGGCGGATTAACCTCGTTTCAGAGATGGCCAAAGTCACATCTTTTAAATTCTTGAGTGGAAACAATTTGAAATATTGTTTAGTTCCAGCCTGACTACATAGTTAGGATGTCATTCACCTGTCAGGGATATCAGATTGCACTCACAAGGAGAAACAAATGAAAATACGATATTCCTAGAAACACTTTTATTTCATGGTATTGTTGGCTCCAAAACTGCTATTCCGCACCGAACCTCGGGCCTCGACACTTATTTACAATTGAAAAAGATCATTCAGGTGCATTAATCAAACCTCTGGGCCAAATCAATGCGACCTTATCTCCTGAATATATCGACCAATTTGCTGAGCACCGATAAACAAGGCATCAATGACAAGGAAGACTCCGACCTGTTTTGTAAACAAGTTGTTATCGAATGAAGAAACAGTGACATGACTTACAGACTACAGACTACATCTCATAGAAATAGGAAAAGTAGCTTACCAGCCGGGCAGAGAATACCAGTGAATAACCCCAACCTTCCTTGGCAGCAACAGCTCGTTGTTGGTCAGTCCAACTGCAAATAATACAGCAAAGGACAAAAGATTTAAGGCACATACACGAAAATAGCAAAAACTAGTTCAGTATTACACTCCTGGAGCAAACTGTCTAAAGCATTTGCCAAGACACAATGCACACTTCGAGATTTTAAAGCAGACGCCAACATATATACGAACAGATGACCCTAGGTTCGATTTGACATGAATAGCTCCAAATTGACAAGTGTTTCTCATCCTAGCTTGTAGAAAATATTTTTCCGGATAACTTATGCTAGTCCCTAACATGTCAGCATGAAAATATGTTCTATGCTGTATCCATGATTTTAGTTAAGATGGAAAAGTATAATAGTAAAATTTCCATTTTCATAAGCAAGCTGAATACTGAAATGCAGCAAATATCAGGAGCATTACCCAAGGAATTCAGAAACCCCTCCGATTCCTGCAAACTTAAGAGGCTGAGGTCCTTCTCTTACAAGTTCCTAGTCCACATAAGACACTAAATCAGTTATTGTTCTCATTCAGTTACCAAAGAAAGTATGGAAAAGAAAAGATGCAAGGAAAATAGGAATCGTGAAATGTAAATAGGATTCATGCTTTGCAATGAAAAATGCGTGCACCTCTTCTTCAGCAGATTCTAGACCACCCTGGACCCAGAAAAGGTTTTTGTAGCCAGCATTTAACAGGAGTTCACAAGCAGCGAGAGATCTGCCAGCAAATTGAAGTTACAATGAAGGGGAAAAAATCAAAGAAAATACATTTCATTCATCTAGCATAGCAATTCACCCACTTCACATCTATCTCTACAGAAAACCCATAAAGTTTCTGTATCTATGAGCGTTCGCAATCATATTATGTAGTAGTTTTGGTAGCTACTTTAGAAGCCTTCACAGCTTACCGTATTCATGCTTCTTGGAAATCCCAAGTAAAGAACTATTTGATGCAAATGAACAAATTTTAAATGAAAGGCGCAAATGCAGTTCAGCCAATAACATAAGTTTGAGCACAGGATGTAGATCTGATTACGTATTCATGTCGCAACACCATAACCTAATCCTGAATTAAGACTTTCTCAGACTAGTAGATAATGATAATTTGCCACGTACATAAGAATAAATATAAACATTATGTCAGAAGCAGTTAATGATCGGTATATCCAGAAACATTAAATGCATGTCAACGACAAAGATGCTAAACTACACTAATAAACATATTAACACAGTGATATTTTGAATTATGATCAGATTTCATTAAAAGAACACCTTAATCCTTTCTGGCATGCAACAATAAGGTCTGTGTCTTTTGGAAACTTCTCCTCAACCTGCGCCAAGAATTGGCTGGCAAAGATGGCAAAGAAGGTAACTTATAAGTATAAAAAGCTTTTTTTAGCATAAATGAATACACAGGAGGACAATTTCCATTATATAGAGCATACTTGTTGAAAGATAATGTAGGCACCCCACTCCACCAACCTCCTACAGAGCACAAGCCATGTAAAGTGATAGTTACAATAAGGAAAGCCAGAAATGAACGAGGTCTGATAAATTGCAAGCCCATAGAGGAAAAAAATGTTTTTAAGCTCAAAGTTAAAGACTGCCATGTCAAGTCAACTAGCCATGAGGGATTGCTTCATTAGTATATCTATTCAATGGTGACAGAAGATGAAGGATGATTTGTATTTTCTTCCTAAGATTCTTTATTTTCATCTTATGAAAGCAATAATATTAATCAAAATACCCGCACAAACAAGATAACAAATCTTGGAATACCCATCATAAAGCTTGTGATTTTTCTTGAAATGTTTCCAGCTTCAAATCTATCATCCACTTCAAAAACTGGAATCCAAGTAGAGCCTTTAACCCATGCCTGAAAAAAAAAGCTATTAATTAATTGGAAAATAAAATCACAGGACCCATGGATGACCAGAATATAACAAAGGAATAAAAGGGTAAATCTAATCCAGTTACCAGAATGTGAACAAAACCAAGCAGCCCAGTATATACATCAACTCTCCAATATAATACTTTCAAATGAAATTAAAGATATCATCCTTTATACTGCATTATTCCAGAACAAGAATTTCAAGATATTAAAAGATATTGCAGGTCCATGATAAGATTAAATTATTTACGTCTGCAAATGTTCTTTAAGCATAATAAATGAAATGCGAAATATGTTGATTGAACCTATAAATGTTCTTGAAGCGTCATAAGTGAAATGTCAAGTATGTTAATTTAGACTTAGGAACTAAAGACTTCAGGAAAAGAAGCTGAAAAATTAGTTTACTCAGAGTCCATACACAGGCAGATAATTCACCTTCTTGCGCTCAGTAAAGGGGCGAACGTCAAGTAGAGTTTTGTTAGACAGTTGAATTGCGTACCCTGCTTCCCTGGGCAAAAGAACTTTGACTTTCCCTTCCCTGATCTACAAATATAAAAACAGTGACGTTCACCAACTGACAATTGTGTTCTATGCAAACAATCCCAATTTTAAATTGTCATACTCCAGAAATTGCCCACGTAAACAAACTAAACTTGGTTTTGGTTAGAAAGAAAGCAATATGGGCAGTTTCATTTTGTTGTCAAACGGAAAATTTGACAGCAAGATTCGAACTTGTCCTCAGTATTGTCAATGATGACACTGGAGAAGCAAGAACTGGAGGAAACACCATAATCCAAAATGTTTAAAGGATTAAAACGAGTACCATCGCATCCCATCTCTTCTTTGCAGCAGACATATCTTTTATTTGCTTCAAATCATAGTCTTCGTCAACAGCTTGCATTTTCACAACATTCCCACGCTAGTAAAACGGAAAACCAGAAAAGTAGGAAAATGACAAACGATAGTCCTGTAGGAAAAACATCAAAAGAATATACAAAAGATAGGAACCCAGAAATGGAAGCTCACAGAAAAGTGAAATTGACCTACAGAACGTTTAGTTCGAGAACCGGAACTCGAACGCGGTGGCAGAGGTAGTGGCATAGAAGGGTTTAAGAAATGGCTTCTGCGTAACAACATTGCCCTCCTTTGTCGTCCAAAGTTAGAATGTGTAGGGGTCAACACGTTGGGGGAGGAAAGTCTCAGAGACTCCATTTTAGAACTTCAAGAGCTCTTCCAGAGAGTGAAGAGTCGAAGACACGGGGCGGAGAAGTAGCTGAAAACTAGCTTTATCTGCTTGTTTCTCGTGCTGATTCTTGTGGAGTTTTGCGTAATCCGAAAAAACGATCCAAAGTTTTCGACAAGACGTCGTTTTGATGCACCAATTATGTAACCAAAACTAACCTGACCCCTTGTACTCCTTATATATACAGGGGAATATCAGTTTTTTTATTTAAAAGTATTTGATAAAATTAATCGTTTATTATTACTTATTTATATTATCAATCATTTCACATAATTAAATAATTAATTATTTTTTAATTTGTTAAAAAATAAATAATCAGTCATTTATCAAACAAGATAATAGTTGTCCTTATATTTACATACTATTTTAGTTTTATAACAATTGTCCTCCATCGATAAAAACTTGAGTCGTAAACTTTAAAAAGACGTCGTATGTTATAAAATAACACATGTAATATCACGTATTTAAAACAACCTTATTTTGAAATTTATAATTAAAATTTTTAACCGAAATTAATAATAGAGGGATGAATGTTATAAATTTAAAATTATAGAGAATTGTTGATAATTTTTAAAAGTTAAGAATATATTAATTATATACTAAACCTCAATAGATCTAATAAATTTAATCCTAAAATAAAAGAAGACGAATCTATCATAATTAAGGAAAAACAAAAAGCACTCGTCCTCGGTTATTCTATCACATCTTCTTAGCTATATTAGTTACGGCTGTTTATTTATTAACCATACTTAGTTTGTTAGCTAATTCAGTTAGTTAGTTTATACTCTTACGTAAACACTGTATATAAATACTTTCATTAGTTGCTAATAAAGTTACGTTTTACAATTCCTAAAATACGTTTTCTACATGGTATCAGAGTATCTTTTCCTTTTTGTTTTCCGCTTGCTAACTACTTTGTTTTTCATTTCCCAACTACTCTGTTTGCTCATTTCTTCTTTACTTTTCTTGATCTTTACCGTTCTTGATCGTCAATGCCGCATGATGATCCTACTCTCCCTTCCAGTTCATATTACCTTCATCCTAATGAAAATCCAGCTTTGGTTCTCGTTTCTCTAACTTTAACGAGCTCAAATTACCATTCTTGGTCTCAAGCAATGAAAATGGCTCTTACAACCAAGGACAAGTTCAAGTTCGTTGATGGTTCCATCAAACCTCCGCCTGTCACTGATCCATTGTTTTTTGCTTGGGAATGATGCAATACAATGGTGATTTCATGGTTGCATCACTTTATTTCATCTTCGATCACAACCAGTGTGCTTTGGATTGATTTCGCTTATGAGATCTGGAGCGATCTCCGTGAACGTTTTTCTCAAGGAGACATTTTCCGCATTTCCAATCTGCAAGACGAAATCTCGGCCTTCAAACAAGATGATTGTTCGGTCTCAGATTATGCTGATGGATCCCTTGCCCTCGATCACTAAAGCTTTTTCTTTGGTTATTCAACAAGAACGACAGTTAGTTGCTGGCTCTTCTCAAGTGTTTGTTAGCAACACTGTTCGTCAAAATTCTCAGCATTCTTCCAAGAAATCTGATCGCGGCTCTGTCGTTCGATTCGAAAATCGACCTTAGAAATCGGTCAAAATAATAAATTTCCAAGATTGCAGCAAGCTGAACCTCGGGTCGTCTCTCTTGTTGGAACCGATGAAAAAT
>JAOQMR010000007.1:19911465-19923327 GCA_027563865.1 Erythroxylum pelleterianum
ATAATTTTTGGTTGCAAAATGTATATAATTAGCAACCATTTTACTATGGTTGCTGAAACCAAATTTTCTTGTAGTGAGGGCAACTTATAAATAACAAAATCCAATACAAAAAGTAACTATATGCTTCAATTAATTGACTTCGCAATGACAACATTATAATGGTAGCTATGAGGTGAAGAAACTTAATTTCCAAGCATTATTCATGTGAAGTGATTCACATGTCTCTATCAATTTTTAACACAGATCATCAATTTGATCTCAAATGGTTCGAGTTTAACATTTAGGGATTTAGGGTTCATATGATATATGTGTGTGGTTTTGATTTGTCTTGATTAACATCTTACAACATAAAACTCGAAAATATAAGGATGTTTGGTTACAGGAATAACAACAAAGAATAAAGTAAAATGCAGATTAGAGGAGCATAAGTCATGCGCGTGAGAGGCACATGAAGCTTACTTTGAGCTGAACTTTTTCTCTGACGGTGAAAGCATGAAAGGTGTAACTGCTACGTGTAGTCTATAAAAATAAGATATTAGCATTAGTCTAAAACACACAGCATTCTCATTGTAACCTAAATAATTTGAGAAGTTTACGAAAAGAAATTAGGATTTAGAGAGTTAATAGAGTACTTACTTAGGAGTTTTAGTGAGTTCATAAGGAACTCTTGCAAATGCTAAAAAACACTCTGTCTCTTGTAACTTTTTCTTTTCGTTGAAACTAGTAGAACTGCCTACATGAGCTCCTTAGATGTAGATAGCAATTAAGCTCTCGAACCAAGTAAAATTGATGTGTGCTCCTTACTTTTATGAAAAAGTCATAATCTTACAAAAGCCAACTCATCTTTCACCATTCTCTTGGGAAAGAAGATAACATAAATAGAAGGCAAATCTTAACAGAAGTGGTATTAGAGCCAATCCTCAGTATTCTGGGTAACTTTCTGGCTATTTAAGCAATCAAGGTTCATCAAGAAAGTGTAAGAATAATCATACAAGTAAGCCTAAACCTTTGTGTCCTATTTCTGATCTACTCTTACAATCAAGAAGTCAGTAAGAATCTTTTTCTTGTCAACGTAACAAAATGGTGGCAAAAGAGAAGGATATTTTTACTATTGAAGAATATTTTACAATATGGAAACTTCAAATTCAAGCTTTACTTGAATCCTATGACTATTATGGTGTAATTTAATAATAGTATGATGTAGAAACAGATCCTGTAAGAAACTCAAAATGCAAAGGCTTGAACATTACAAGTTAATGCTTAATTTATCACCTGTTGTGATAAGGAAAGTGTAAAATTGCAATACTGCAAAGAAAGTATGGATGAAACTTGATGAATTGTATGCTAAAAGGTGTTTGCCTAAAAAGATGAAACTTTTACATAATCTGGCCAATTATAAAATGAACACTATTGTAATCCTTGATGACGGTTTGGATTATTTTTTAAATTGGTGCAAGACTTAAAAGCTATAGGTGAAAATATATTTGAAGAACACCAAGATGGGATTATTCTAAAGGCCTTACAATCATATTTAAATGCCTTCAAGAAAGTGATTATGCATGCCAGTGGAGAATCACTCACTGTCAAGAGGGTGTCAGATTCACTAATGGAGGAAATTGTGGACAATAATCCATTCAAGAAGGTATCAGAAGTCATGTTCATCGATAATAAACAAGACAAGAAGCCTCAGAAAAAGAACAACAAGAAGGGAAATTGGAAGGAAGAGAATGGCAGGGATAAGTAGATTAAAGAAAGTAAAGAAAAAGGCTAAAGGCAAGAAGTTCTACTATTGTGACAAGGAGGGGCATTTTGACAGAGTCTGCAGGAAAAAGAAAAGGGACAAGGTTGCACAAGGTGGAGATGCTGGGAATGTGGAGAAACCTTAAGAATCTAGTAGTGATGAACTGCTAGCTATTACTGAAGAGAGTGAAGATCTCAGTAGAGAATGGACCTTTGACTTTGGGTGTACTATTGCACTTTCATGAAATTGATTAAGCTGGGTGAGGATGCCGCAAACGTAGGTAAAGTCTACTGAACTGCGTTAACAAATCTTAGTATCATTTAAATTGGTGCTTTTAATTTTTCTGTTATTTGTGTTTACCAGAAACAGATTAGAAAGTTTGCAAAACAACCACTTATACGGTTTTTCAAAAATGTTATGTTATCCATAATTGCTAATTGTTAAATCCTAATGAAACCCAAGAGAGGAGGAAAGGGAAATGCGTGTTTACAAAATCTAACAATTTTTCTAACTGACATACTTAATTAATAATAATTAGCATATACAAGAGTTATAAAATTGTTTAATATAAATTAATTAAATAGTTGAGCAATAAATTAAAGAGGGTACGAAAGAGATATTGCAAACTGATTTATAGTGGTTCAATAAACAACCTTTGCCTACGTCTACTCTAAAGATTCTTTTTGGAATTCTACTATAAGTATTCTTTCAAGGTGAAGAATAATATTTGTGCATTCTTTCACAATAAAGAGGAATCTTTCTTACTATCTTTTTTAAAGGTGAAGAGGAACCTTAATATCACATGGAATACCTCTAAGAACAACATTCAACACTCCAACAAAGTATTACAAAAACAACCCTAACATGGTTCACTCACATAAATGTGACACAATATATAGTGCTCAAATGATTGAAGAACTCTTTAAAAAGTGTGAACATAATACCCAAAACCTTCTTGATGGTAAAATCAATGAGAAAACACCTATTTATATTATTTTAGGACGCAAAATATTTGTTGGGGACAAGAATTAGCCATTACAACGACTATATATAGTGCACTATTTGACCAGTATGCATTTATAACATTAGATTCACTAGTTGTTGGAACATTGGTCGACTAGTACACCATGACACATTGATCGACTAATACATCAAACAATGTTACCATAAACTCTTGGTACCTCAAATTTAACAACTTTATATTCATCAACTACTAACCCATATAGGTCGACTAATCACCCTAAAAACATGATCTTAACAACTTTAAATGCCTATAACCAATTTGTTTAATCTAAATATGATTAAACAATTCCCAAATTGTTCCCTAGAGAATATTTAAAAGATAAAGTCATAAAGAGGCTTTTAAGTTAAAATCAAAAGCTGCAATGCCTTTTAATGAATGTAAAGACTCATGCAATGATTATGTATAGTGAGCGTTTTGGATCATCAAATTAACAAAGCTCTCATTTTGATCTTCATTTCATCAATTACAAACTTCAACTTCATTCATTATCTATTTGAATTTGTGACTTCATTTTATTATAGTATTTTTTTTACATCAAAATAATAAATACATCGGTGGTAATTATGTTTTGTTATCATCAATATATCAATTGTTATCTCCTTTGGTTCAACAATCTCTCCCTTTTTAATGATGACAAAACATTTGAAATATT
This sequence comes from Erythroxylum pelleterianum, assembly GCA_027563865.1. NCBI lineage: Eukaryota > Viridiplantae > Streptophyta > Magnoliopsida > Malpighiales > Erythroxylaceae > Erythroxylum > Erythroxylum pelleterianum. The sequence goes on from JAOQMR010000007.1 coordinate 19,914,883, forward strand.
AGAGAACAATAATGAAGTTAAGAACATAAAACATAATTCAAGATAGTGATTAGCTTCCCTTTAATTCATGCATTATTCAATATGGAGAGCATAATTCGAAACCAATAATAAAAGTGATATTCCAAATCAAAGAAATATCCATACATGAAGATAACATAAATTATTCAATCATATTATATAAAATGCAAGAAATAAAAAAATGACAAAACAATCACTCCCCTTAAATTTTATTACTCTCACTGAATATTATCGCTTTCCCTAAATCTAATATCACCGGACTTTCTTCCCCTCTTTGGAATTATCAAAAAGAAATATGAAAATGCACAATGTAAATCATCAAGCTAACTTGGTTAAAAAGATTAATTTGATCAAAGATTGTCAAACATTCTCACTAGAGAATGCTATTGAATATTTAAAGAGTTAAAATAAAATTTTGATTTTGATAGAGAAATCTCTAATTATATCTAATTAAAAAATCTCCTTTTTAGTAAGATGCCTAAGTTGAAAATTTTAGTTAATACACCAAAGACAAGATTTCACAAAGTTAGTAGGTGGAATTGTAATAAATAAGGAATAATTGCAATATCCACCAATCAATTTTTAAAAAATGTGTAATTTTGAATACGATACCAAAATTAAACAAAAAGATGTATTGATATAATTAAAAGGGAAGTAACCTTAAATTCTTCGAAAATCTAACTATAAAGACATCAACTTAAACAATATAGTAATTAATAAAGAAAAGATTGAAAATTTTCCAATTTTGAAAAAAAAAATCAATTTGATGCAATTTTAATGAGAATTTTATGAAATTAGGGGTGATATTTTTCAAGAAAAAGAGTTAATTGTATGGGGTTTTGTAGGGGATAAAATATAAAAGATGAGAATAAGGGAAAAGAGGAGAAGAAAAGACCAAACACATGAGTATTGGTTTACCATCAAAGGGAAGGAAGAGTGAACCATGGATATGTAGTGAGAGAATTGATTTAGCTTTAAACCAAGATCTACTGGTTGACCAATGAAGTATAATGGTTGACCAATACATATAGCTGATAACAAAGGAGGGACTAAACTCTTTATAAATTATCAAAAAAGATAGAAGTCTCAAATTCAGGGATATTGGTCAACCACTAAAGGATATTGATTGACCAGCGTGTCTGTCTGGTGACCAAACAAAAAATTAAATAAAGAACAAACTCACTAGACAGGTACAAAACTTCATTTTTGGTTTCTTTGGTTGATCGTACTAAGATGTTGGTCTACAAGTGTGTTTTGGAAAGCTAACAGGCATCTTTAAATCTCAAATTTAAACATGGGTCATACTAACATTAGTTAAGAATTATCACAAAACTTAAAAGAGGCTTCAAACACACAAAATCAATAAAGGAGGTCTTCATTATATGGAATTTCTATCCAATATTTCTAATTCCATTTTTTTATTTAAGAAAAATCTTATTCTTATTTAATAAATTAGAGAAATTGCCTAATTGATGTAAATTCTTACTTAATATCCTCATTTTGTGTAATAACCTTTAAGTCTAGGTACTAAAGTTCATACTTTAAAAATTATTAAATGTATAATTCACACCTAAACAATCATTACCGAGAGTTTATACTCAAGTTAACATATTAATGAAAGTAATCATATAGTTCTAAATTATGAACTAATAACCACCTTATGTTGAACATTACTTATGAAAGATTAGAATGAAGATTCTTTTTGAATTGTCATTCCATTAGTGACATTTGATCCTTCTCATCATTCTCACTTGGTTCAACAATTTAAGAAGTCTTGATGATTAATTTTAGGAGTTAAATTCTTCATATTCTACAACAACATCTTCGAGACTTTCTTGAAGGCAAGAATATTAGATTCATCAAGATAAAAGATATAAATTCTAAAAATAATGCTCAATACAATAGTTGTTATCTCTACTTCTTATCATTTTCTCCTTCAAATTATCCAATCAATGTGTTTTGAGAACCCAAATAACCTTATTTCCTTGATTGTTTTATTTTTCTTCTTTTGAACCCACACTTTTAAAGGTTTATTTAACATTCTTTGTGTTATAAAGTAAATCTATCAATATGTCCAAATTTACCACAAAAGATGACATACCATGTTATATGAGTAATGATGATGCATAAATGCATTGCTTGGAATTCTACGTGTGTATGTATAATGAGGAAGTTTTCTTTGGACATTAAATGTGTTGAATGGTCTTCTAGGTTAGTAAATAGTTCTACCATGATTATATGTATGATGCCTACTATGAATGAAGGCATGATGTATGCTTTTATATGGGTGTGAATGAGTTTGCATATTTACATAAAAATTATGCCTATTCTTCTTTTGTGAGTATTGAATATGTTCCTAAGTTGTGAGCCATATATGAAAGCATGATGTTTGCTATTAGGTTGAGCCTTATTTGATGTGTTATATGCACATGTATGCTTAGATGTATGTGTTCTTTGCTCATTTGTCATCTTAGGAAATAGTTCTTTATTATGAAAATATTTTCCCTTGACAGAAGTGGTTTTTCTGTTAAAAGAACTCTCACAATTTTATCTAATTCCATGCCTATCATTAGAATTATTTTGGACTCCTAACATACCTTTTAGTTTTTCACTCCTTTTAGTAAACTTGGACAGAATCTTCTAGAGAATCTACTTCCTTTTTCAATATTTCATTTTCATGCTTTAATTCATCTAAGTCATAATTGTCATTAATAATCACATTTCTGATGCTTTAATGTTGTGCAATTCACTTTTCATCTTTTCATTACCACTTATGCATGCTTCTAATTTTTTTTGAACTTCCTTGAGATTGGAAGATAATTTATTTCTTTTCTTACTCATGATTTCTAAACTTTGTACTAATTCATCATATATCAAATCAATATCACTATTACAAGAATTAAGGTTGGATGTTGCCTCATCATTATCCATATCAATAAACCCATATGAGCTATCTCTCTTCCAAATGTTCGCTCTCAGATTGTCATCCCAAGCTGATGCTTTAAGTGCCTTCTTCTTGTCCTTTTTCTTTCTCTTATAGTTTTTCTCGTACTTCTCATTATCTTTGAGTCGAGGATATTGACTTTATATGACCAAGTTTTCTACATTTAAAACAATCAATATTAGAGGATTTATGTTTTAAATCATTTTTACCTTCCTTGAATTCCTTTCTTTTATATAATTTCTCCTTCAAGAACTTCTTTAATTTTCTTATAATTAAAGTAATATCTTCTTCATAACTTTTACTAGTTTATGTATCTTCCTCTTGACTTAATTCTTCCTTTGAGGCTTTTAATGCTAGATTCTTTTTCTTTGGAAGCATTACATCTTCGTATGTCTCTTAGAGCCTTATCTAGTATATGAGGAGAGATTGAATAAGTTCCTCCAATGGTAGCGTTGTTTGATCCTTAGCTTCTTCTATAAGTGTTACTTTAGCATCCCATATTTTTGGATGTGACCTAACCAAATTTCTTACCATTTTAACATTAGTGTAGGTCTTTCCAAGATCTTTCAGGATATTAATAATATCAATAAATCTAGTATACATGCTAGATATTCTTTCATCATACTTCATATCAAACAATTCATATTGATGTATTAATATGCTTTGCTTTCTTTCATTTGATTGGTTCCCTTATGTATAACTTATGCAGTATGCTAAATTTTGTGAGACATTTCACAAATAATAAAGACTATATTAAATTTATTTCTTTCTAATACACAAAATTGGATGTGTATGACTCTACTATTCAAGGAAACTAATTTTTTTTTCTAGAGGTTCCTATTCTTCTTTTAATTTGGATACCTTTTTGCTGTCTACAACTTTCGTTGAAATAAAGGGTCCACCAGAAACTATTTCCCATAAGTCTACACTTTTGACCATTAAAAAGAAGCTCATCCCAATTTTTCAATAAAGGCAATCATTTATATTAAAGAAGGGTGGTCTATTTATGTTTTATCCCTCTTGGTTGAATGATGATAATGTTGCTCCTAAATATGGCATTATGATCTAAACTATAGGATTTCGTTAGAAATACTAACCTAATAGAGCCTCTCTAATACTACTTGTTAGTCCCTAATGGCACCCAAGAGGGGGGTGAGTTGAGTGTTTACAAAATTTAACAATTTTTCTAACCAGTATACTTAATTATTAACAATCAATATAAATAAGGATGAAAAAAATGCTTCATATAAATTAATCAAATAATTAAGTAATAAATTAAGGAGTATGTGGAAGATAGAGTGCAAACTAATTTATAATGGTTCAATAGACATCCCTTGTCCACATCCACTCCCAAGACTTTTCTTAGAATTCCACTATAGTTTTTCTTTTAAGGCGAAGAACAACTTTTATACAATATTTCATAGTAAAGTGAAACCTTTCTTATAATCTTCTTTCAAAGTAAAGAAAAACTTTAATATCATTTGGATCACCCCATAGGCAATATTCAACACCCCAAAAAAGTGTTACGACTCAAAGGTATCTCACTTTATCACTTGATAACTCTAAAATGACTTACTCTCGCAAATGTGACACAATGATACTCAGATGATTGAAAAATTCTTTAAAACATGTGTATACAATACTTAAAACCTTCTTGATGCTAAAACCAATGAGAAAATACCTATTTATAGAATTTGGGACTTATAATAGATATTAGAGATAGTAATTAGCTATTACAATGATTATATACAGTGCGCTGGTCAATCAATATGCACTAGATTCACTAGTTGTTGGAATACTGGTCGACCAGTACACCATACAAATCGATCAATATGGCACATTGGCCGACTAATACATTTGTCACAAACTCTCGGTACACCCAATTTAACAACTTTAACCTATATTGGTTGACCACTAACTCATATAGGTCAACTAATCAGCCCAAAAATATGATTTTAATAACTTCAAATGCTCAAAACCGATTTATTTAATCTAAACGTGATTAAACACTTTCAAAATGTCCCCTAAAAATATTTGAAATATTAAGAGACTTTTATATTAAAATACAAAACATCAATGTCTCTTGATGAATGTAAAAACTCTTGTAATGAAGTAAAATGCAATGATTATGCATAGTAAACCTTTTAGTCATCAAATTAACAAATTAAGCTGACAAATAGTAATACAAGATGTATAATAACCTTGATGAGCCTTGATTTCCTTTTGTTCTTGTTTTGATCTTCATTTCATCAATTACAAATTTCAATTTCTCTTTATCAACTTTAAACATTATAGTTTATGACTTCATTTTGTTCTAATATTTATTTACATCAATATAAGTAGTAATTGTGTTTTGTTATCATCAAAATATCAATTACAACCTCCCTTGATTCAACACTAATATTATAAATAATAAAAATATTTTTTTATAAAATAAAAACGAGTTACTTTAATAATAATAATAAATATTTATTATTATTATTATTATTATTATTAATAAAGTAACTCATTTTTATTTTATAAAAAATAATATTTTTATTATTTATAATATTAGGTTTTATTAAAAATAATAATAATTTTAACAAAATAATAATAATAATTTAATAAAACCTAAAATAATAGTAAGTAGAACTTATAATAATAGTAATTTAAATTATTATTATTATAAGTTCTACTTACTATTGTTTTAGGTTTTATTAAATTGTTATTATTTTTCTAAATTTATATTCATTATTATTATTATTATAAATTATATTATAATAATTTATAACAACTTTATGTTTCTTTCATTATTCTTATAATATTAATGGTTTTTAATTATGATAATTAAAATTATTTGTTTATTTTTGTCATCATAAAAAGAAGGAATTAAACACACAAACAAATGGTTTTTTGTCTTTTAGAATAATCTCAATATAAATAATAATGTATGTTATTATTATAATAAATTAAAGTTTTTTGACCAATAATAAAGCCAAAACAATTAAGTATAACGTTGAGAAATTTAAAAGTGACTTTGGAAATGCTGGCTTTCACGACGTCTGTGGATGGGTCCCACAAGCTTCTATGATTTTTCAATGAAAAATCACACCATTTTGTTATTTGACAGAATAAGACAAGGTAACACAGAATATCCAAATTCCAAGAATTGAGCTATCCATATGAGATAGTAGCATTGCTTCCCTGTACAAAAAAAACCAACCAAGGTCAACGGTACTTGATGAGTTGAGACTTTATTTATTTTCATATCACAAAAAGTAAAATTATATTTTTAAAATAAGTTCCTATTTAATAGTGAATGCCAATAAAGCTCATCAATTATTAGTTATATAATAGGTTTCAAGCCTTTATTGCATATTTGCTGCAAACATAGGGTTTTTTGTAATAATAATAATCTTACAAACATAAATAAAAGTACTTAAATTTCAAGCTCCTTTTCTAATTGTACAACTTGATCGAGTCAGGCAATTGAACTCGAGTTTATCTGCTTAAAAGCTGGGTACTGCAGTTGCCAGCAATATCTGAGAAACTCACCCAAAGCATACCCCACAAGATCCCTGTATCTGATGAATCGTTTACCGTCAATGAAATGAAACGAAGCCAAGAGCCAATTTGCATAGGCTGAGTAGAGTCCAACGGCTACTAGGCCTATAACACCCCATGTCCAACCCAAATGAACCATTATAATTACAACCCAAAAGACTTTGAAGAAAGTCTTGCATAGAACAGCTTACACGTTTTGCAGTTGCTCTGCAATTTTTTCCTCGTTTCTTATATTTCAACTTTTTAACAGGAAACAGAAAAAGATACATCAGTATTCATACCGTTGCCAATGACGTGCACAGAACTGAGACCTTTGTCAGGATTTTGATCGTCGCCTGGTTGGACTGATTCTATACTTAGAGTTTCCAAGTCTGCAACGATATTCTTCACTCTTCCCGACGTCGACATTATTGCATTCTGTGGTGAAGCTTGTCAACAGATCACAAAACCTGATAATTTACAAAATTACAATTCCCGTATGCGTCTAAGATAAAGAGCTGCCTGTACCTGTAGTGCCAAGCAAAATGCTTCCTATTTTATAGGTCATTCCCTAACCCTATGCGCTCACTTCCTCTTAAAAAGTGATAGCTAGGTCCCAAAAAAAAAAAGTATAAAATAAAAACAAGTAGTAGGCCATCAAAGTCATAGATTGACTTCAGAATCCAACTTCATTGGCAGGACAAGTAGATGATCATGGCTATGGCTTGGCTTCTAATTTCTAATGAAAAACAGGGTGGTCCTTCCGTCACGGAGTCCCCTTCTGTGCATGTGTGATGTGTCTTCTACTTATTATCCTTGGTGATTAGACCTTAATCTAAGCGTGAGATTCCAAATGCCACACAAAAAAACCACGATACCTACCTCTCGAACATTATAGTTAAATCAGCGCCAGTGATGACTAATAGGTTTGAAGACTTATAGTTGTTAGTCTATTTTATTTCCCATGTAATTTATTGTCATTTATAGATTTGAGTCTCATGAAATGCAGTCAAGATAATGGTTATTGGGTATTATAGATTTGGTTTCAAATGGGTTAAAGACTCTTTTCCTCTCTCTTCTACTTACCAAAGGACATGTCCATTGGTGATGCTATATAAGTTGAAAAAACTTATTGAATTATAACATTCTGAACCATTGAAGAATTCTCTAACGGAGGAAGACGAGAGGAAATAAAACTCGTTCCTGCAAATCAACATCTAACGACAAACAATCATGGATACAGGTACGCAAAAGGAATCAATCCTTAAATGATTTACAATTGGTATTAGAGACATGGGTGTTGCATTATTGTTGTCTGCCATGCACCGTGGTTGTTTGTTTATGCTAATTTTGAAGATAATGTTTCATGATTTGTTACGGTATGACTTTGGTTAGGTTCTGTTCATATAAGGTATGATTTTCTTCCATGAAAAATTGCACTGCCATAAATGACAACGCAAGTTTTGTTGTTATTATCGGGTATTAATTGAACTTCATTGCATGCTTTCTCAACATATAAAATATGAACTTTTGGTGTTGATAAAACAATCCATAAAAGAACACGGACATGAACCTTCGGGGTTGATATAACATAGAAATGAAACAAATTTTCGGTGTTGGTATGAAAAATATGGAAAGTGATTTTCGGGTGTACAGAAATCAAGAAACCATTCTCAATGCTTAATCAACACATAATATCTATGGAAGGTTTAGGGGGCGTTTGGTTTGAGGGTTTGGGAATGAAAGAATAGAATAATTGCAAAAAATAGTGTTTGCTTTGGGGTTTTCAATTCCAAGGGAATGGATTCCATCCAGTAGTTATTATTTATACCCCTCCCTAATTAATAATAATAATAATAAACTTATTATTATTATTTTCAATTATTATTATTATTATTATTATTTATAAACTTTAAAATAATAATAATAATTAATTATTTTTATTTTTATTATTAATTATT
>JAOQMR010000007.1:19941146-19952123 GCA_027563865.1 Erythroxylum pelleterianum
CGACTTGTCGGTACTGAATGCGTGTAAGTCGACTTATCCAACTAACAAGTCGACTTGTACACGACTTACACTTACATTTTTTTTATAGATAAACAACCTACTTTTCCTGTGATACAAGCATGGACCAAAAGAAAGTGGAAAGGTAGATGACTAATGGAAGTTATGCTAACTAAGAAAGATAACTTAATCTTTACCTTTTCCTCCAAATCGAAAGCTCAAAAGGTAATTGAAGAAAGCCTTTGACAAATCTCTCAACTTCCTTTATTTCCTCAAAATTGACAACCAAGCATGGAATTGGAGAAAATTAGATTGAAAAACATTCCTCTATGGATGAATATCTATAAAATTCCTTTGGAATATTGGACAACTAAAGATTTGAGTATGCTAGCCAGTTACTTGGCAAAACCAATATGTATGGATGAAAACACTACTTTAAGAAAACGGGTTAGATTTTCATGATTATGTGTGAGTATGGATATTTCTATGGAAATGAAAGACAATATTCCTATCTAAAGGTTGGCCAATGGGCATTCTCTCAGGGAAGACAAGGTATTGGTTACATACCAATGGAAACCTTCTCTAAAGGCATAAGGAAAAGAATGGAAACCAATGGGGAGAGTTTTCATTAGAGGAGACTATTAGGAGGTGATGGGATTGGAGAAGCTTAATTCTGAAGATAACAAAGAGTTCATGGAAGTAAAACATGTATTAGATAACCATGAAAGCCTAGGTAGGTTGGTTCAGGTTGAAAGGGAACCACCTATAAAAGGTGAGAGTGTCCAAGTGGATAATCTTCCAGATTCAGTTCAGCTGGTGGAAATTCAACAGTAAACTTTGAGTGCCTCAAATAAATCATTAAGGAACTAGTGGGAAAATGAAATGGAAATAATGCTTATCATAGAGACCATGAACTCCAACTAAACGAGCAAACCCAACAGCCGGAAGAACATTAGAAAGGAGTTACTCAAGAGGAACAATTTGAACAAGTAATATCTTGGAAGAGCAATAGGAGCAATAGGTAAGGATCCAAAGGGAAAAGTAATCTCATATGAACCTGATAGTCTGGGATGTAAGAGGAATAAACAACCCTTATAAGCTTAATACGGTAAGGGATTTTGTTCTAAAGGAAAAGCCTTTGTTATTTTGTCTATTGGAAACCAAAATTAGGGAACCAAACCTAAATAAATTAAGTTGTTTGGGTAGTAAATGGTAGTTTCTCACAAACCACCAATGTCATGCCTATGGAAGGATTATTGTTGCTTACGATGGAGATCTTTTGGAAGTGGAATTTCTAGAAACCAATCAGTAATTTATCCACACAAAGCTTAACTTCAAAATCAAAAATACTTATGCTTTAGCTACTTTTGTCTACAGTGTTTCAAAGAACTAAGCTATAGACTTCCCTTCAAAGACTCAAAGCTTCAGTTAGAGGTCCATAGCTACTTAGTGGGGATTTTAACGCCGCCCTATACAGATCAGAGGTAGAAGGGAAGTGTAACCTACTCAACTACACCTCTGATTTGTTTGATTGCATGTAGGATGTGGAATTAATAGATTTAAAATCTGAAGGTCATAGGTTCACTTAGTCCAACAAACAAAGCCCTAACTAGTTCATTTGGAAAAGGCTAGATAGAGCTATGTTGAATGTGGACTGGTTAACTTCCTTTTCAGAAAGTTCAACCAATTTCTTAGACTCGGGAATTTCTGATCATACCCCTATCAAGGTTGATAATTTGTTTAAAATGATTAGAATTCATCACCCTTTTAGATTCAACAATTTTTTTGGTTAATGTGGAAAGTTTTCAAGAAGCAATTATTGAGGGATTGGAGTATGAGATCTATGGTTCTAAGCAATTTATTTGTTTGCAAAAGCTCAAGCCTATTAAACAAGAATTGAAGATGTTAAATTTAAGGAGAGGTCAGAATTTCACAAACGAGATTAAAAAAGCAAGAAACAAGCTATCGGTAATTCAAAAATCTTTGGAAACTTACCCTACTGATTGTACATTAGCTTTATCCGAGAGGGAAGCCCTTAAGACCCACTTGCAAATAGTGGATAATCATTGTTCTTTATTGAAGCAGAGAGCCAAAATTAATTAGATTAAGGATAGGGAAAGATGTACATAATTTTTCTTCAATTCAGTGACAGCTAGAATAAATGTCAATAAAATCACCTCCAGAAAATCTGAATCTGGGGAAATTTTATTTGGGTAAGATGAAATTGAAAAGGAAGCTAGAAATTTTTATCAAAATCTCTTTGGCACATAAGGTCATTTGGCAAGTATTGGAGTGGATCTTAGGCAATTTGTTATTACTAAGATTCCTAAACATGAAGCTTCTTTGCTAAATAGATCTGTCACGGATCAGGAAATAGAAAAGATGGTTTTTAATATGAATGGCTCTAAGGCCCTAGGTCCAGATGGCTTGAATGGTATTTTCTATCAAAAAACATGGAGTAACATAGGGAGATTCGTTAAAGATGTTGTACAAGAGTTTTTCCAAAATAATGTCTTGCTTAAGGAGATTAATAAGACCTTTCTTTGTTTGGTCCCTAAAAGTTCTAACCCGACCACTTGGAGTGATTTCAGACCTATATCATGTACTAATTTCCTCTATAAGGTCATCGCCAAGATGTTGGCAAATAGGCTAAAGGATGTTCTTCACTTACTCATCATAATCAAAGTGCTTTTATGTGTAGTGGACATATTGGGGATAATATCCTTTTATTGCAAGAGTTTTCAAAAGGCTACACTCGATGCAGAAGCCCTAAAAATCACACTATTAAAGTGGATCTACAAAAATATTTTGATAATGTTAACTGGAGATTCTTGCTACAGACTATTGAGATTATGAAATTTCCCTATAAGTTTATGAAATGGATTTAAGAATGCATTACCACTGCCTCATATGGAATATTGATTAATGGAAGCCCCATAGAGATGTTTAAAGGAAAAAAAAAGGACTTAGGCAAGGGGATCATCTTTCTCCTTCCCTATTCCTCATTTGCATGAAGGTTCTCACCCTTATGCTGAAACATAATACTTCTATGGACTCCAACTTCAGATAGCACTCCAAATGTAAGAAGCTTTCATTAACTAACTTATGTTTTGTCGATGATCTTATTATTATAAGTAGGGAAAATGTTCATTTAGTTTATCTATTGATGAGTATTCTCCATACTTTTAAGGATTTGCCTGGATTGAGTATCAACTTTCACAAAAGTTACTTCTTACTATCCAAAAGTGTTGTTCACCTATCAAATTCTTTGTCACGAGTTACTGGCATAGAAAAGCAAGACATACCTCTTCTGTATTTGGGCATTCCTATCTCATCTAGGAGACTAAAATTTCGTGAATGTCTTCCTCTAATAGATTTAGAAAAGATTGGGGTCTTGGACTAATAGAACCCTATCCTATGGAGGTAAACTTCAGCTTTTGAAGTCAGTAATTATGTCAATGCAAATTTACTGGTGCTTTTATATCTTCCTCTCCAAAGGACTTATTAAAACTATGGGAAAACTGATGAATCAGTTTCTATAGGGTAAAGGAAAAGGTGAGAAAGGAATTGCAAAAATGAATTGGAAGCATATTTGTCAACCGAAGGAGGCAAGTGGGTTAGGTTTGGATTCAACCAGCAAGCACAATAGATTTCTTATGACCAAGAGAATTTGGAGAATCCTAAGTGAAAAACAATCATTGTGGATCAAATGGATTCACACCTATATATTGAAGGGTGAAAGTTTTTGGGCTTTAAGAATTAAAGATAGTTACTCTTGGTTCTTCAACCAAATTCTCAGATTGAGGGAAGAAGTTCAACATCATATCACTTGTCAAATTGGGGCAGGAGATAGAGTCTCTCTATAATATGATAACTGGACAGGTCAAGGGGCTTTAATTCATAATCAATTGGCAAGATCATTATTGAGAAGGTTATCTAAGAAAGCTAAGCTTCATGAAATAATTAGTTGCTTTCCTTAGAAGAACTAAGACTTTTGCTCATTCCTTAATACAGAAGCCTCGGGAAAAATGATATATACTTATAGGATGGGATACCTATATCAAAAATCACTAATAGGAAACCTAAAAATATTATGGATGGGGCAGTTACTAGAATAAGGTGGTGTTCCCTGATTTGGAGCAAAGTTCTCAAATCGGATGCCAGTTTTTTCCTTTGGCTAGCCATGTTGAATAGGCTCAGCACTATGGATAGACTGAAATTCCTATGCTCTTCTAAGCTTTGTATTCTTTGTAACCTTGAGGAGGAGACTAGGGATCATCTTTTCTTTGAATGTGGTTTCTTTAAAGAGGTGTAGATTAGAATCTCTAGTCCATGTTCCCCTGGTACTAGTAATTGCAGCTTCACAAATATCTTACTAGAAATATCTCAACTGCACATCTCTAAATATGATAAAGAAATACTTATGGTCGCAGTTGCAACTTGTCTTTAAGTAATTTGGAATGAGAGAAACAATCAAAGGCTTAAAGGGAGGTCTAACACTCTACTCTCTCTTATAGAACTCTCTATTGCAAATATTAGGGAACAACTGATTATAAATCAGTTGGGATTGCATTGTAGCAAAGGACTGGCTCTTTCTTAGAGAGTATAGTCCTCAATGTTTACTCATAGACTATGGACTTCCTGCAGTCGGTTCATGAAACTTAGGATACAGTAAATAAAACAGTGCTACTCATGCATAGCTATTTCCTGAGCACTCAAGCATATTTTCTAATTTTCCTACTCATGAAAGAAGGAGATAAACGAAGATTAGAAGGAATCTAACTCACCTGTAGGTATTTAAGTGCATCTTAGCATACCTCCTCTAGATCTACTACCTCACCAGCCGAGTTCATGATGGAAGGTCCTTTGTTGTCCCCTCCAGACTCTTGATATTCAAATGAAGCTTGTTAATCTTAGGAGATTTACAAAACCTTTAGAATTTTGATCTCTTTCTTAGGATGTTCTAGCCCAGAGATAGACAAAAGAACCACTGCACCGCCATCATAGTGTCATAGCCTCCAGAATGTTCCTCCCTAATTAAGTAATAGTCTGAAGTTTCGAGAAAGGTAGGAGACGTTTTACCCTAATTACGGATACATCATCGCACAAACTCTCCCAAATTGGTTCTCAACATTGTCGTTTTGTTCTTCTATGTTTTTTTAGTTTTATCTTTGTCATTTTATCTCACGTGGGAAAGTCCCTCTCTATAGATGTACACTAAACTTCTTTTCTCCTTAATGAATTTTTTAAATTCTTAAAAAAAAGTTTTTATGATTTTTGCCACTTACTAGGTTCTTGCTATTTTGGCTATACATACTGCTGGATTTAACAAAGAAGTTTTTGTATGACCTGGTATTGTTATTTTCATTATATCTATTCGATCCTAAAAAACACATTTACAACTCCCAAGTAATGCATCAAGATTGTTTTTTCCATTAACAAAATTAGCAAGATCTTTTTCAAGAGAAACAAATTTCTTCGCATATTTTTCTTTTTTGAGTTTTAAAGCAGACACTTTTTCTTCCAATTGTTTTATCTTAGCAGAGTCATTTTCAAGTAATGAGCTTTCTAACTGAATTATTTTTTGTTCCAATCATTTTTTTCAGAAACTATTTGTTTATTAACATTTTCAAGAGAAGTCATTTTGACTTCTCAACCTTTTTGAAATACTACAATGTTAACTTTTTGTACTGATCATATAAGCCATGATATGCATCTCTCTATTCATCAATTTCAATATCAGAGTTAGAATAATATACCTTATCATCTCTTAATTCAGCCATAAAACAAACGTTGCTGACTTCCTCAGGATCTTCTTCTTCAAAGTTATCAAAATCCTCATCTGACTAAGCTGCAGTCATAACATGCTTTTTAGGTTTTCTGTTTTCTATCTTGTCCTTTTGAAGAAGAGGACATTCTGGTCTTATGTGTCCAAGCTTCTTTTAATGATAGCATATGATTTAATTATTTTGTGTATTGTTATTGTCACTACTGCCTTTTAATAGGAACTTGTTGTTTCCAGTTTGCTTGTTTCCTTCTCTTTTCTTCATCATGAGTTTCTTTTTGTAGATGCTGGCATATTTTCTAACCATGAAGTTGAATTCGTCATCCCTATCTATTTACAACTCAATATCACTTTCATCATCATTTGATGGATTTGATTCGCAATTGCTTTTAGTGTCATTCCTCTTCTGTATGAGGATCCTTCATCTTACCTAAGCTCAACTTCATGAATCATTAAGTTTCCTCTTAACCAGTCAAATGAGATTGTATCAAGATCTTTGGTAGTTTCCAGAGCTATCACTTTAGGTCTCCATTCCTTTGGTAATAATCTTAGAATTTTTGTTACCAACTCGTCATTTGGATATATCTTGCCGAAGATTTTCAAGGCAGTGATGACGTTGTTGAAACGTCCGAAGAATTCGTCTATTGTTTCTCCCTGTTTCATGCAAATAGTCTTATATTGATGCATTAAAAGACTTGTTCTATGTTTGTTTACCTCATTCATTTCTTCAAAAGTAACTTGAAGCTTGTCCCACATTTTTTTGCTGTAGAATAGTAGGATATCTTTTCGTACTCTTCTGGAGATAGTACACAAATCAAATGATTTCTTGCTTTGGCATTCAGCTATGCATTTCTTCTATCAACATTAGTCCACACTTCTATGTTTTCAGTAATAGGAGGTGTAGTTCTAGCTTTGAAGGCTTGCCAAATTTTAATATCCACCGATTGAAGATAGATGGTCACTCTCTCTTTCCAATATGAGTACTTGTTTCCATTAACATAAGGAGGGTTTGAGACAGATTGTCCTTTAAGGATTCTTAAGTTGTTTGCCATAATCCATTACGTGCTGTAAAACACAATAAATGTGAAACCTCGCTCTGATACCAAATGATAAAGCAAACACACGTAAGAGGGGGGTGAATTGTGTGTAAAAATTTTGCAAGGTATTTTAAATCTTTAAGATCCTTCTTAAACAAAATGGGTTGACAAATGGAAAGTTCCTATTAAACTTTGAAAGGAACCTATTAACATTTAAAAATAAATGATCCTACTAGTTATTTAAAATATGAAAGGAGTTTATTAATCGAAAGGATCCTATTTACGCTCAAAAAGAAAAAGGCATGTCAATCAATAAGAGCCTGCTATAGCTCAAATAGAAATAAGCCTGTTAATTGATAGGAGTCTGTCAACGCTTAAAGCGAAAAGAACCTCTTGCCTTATGGAAACAGAAGGAGCCTATTGAAAAACTGGAAGAGCCTCTTGGAAACACAAACTTATAACGCGAAAATTTAAAATTTAGGAAAAAGAGAAAGAATGATACAGTAGATTTATATTGGTTCTGCTAACAACCAAGCCTATGTCCAGCCCCCAAGTATCTAACTTGAGTATTTCATTATAAAAATTCAAGTATTAAATTTGAAGAGCCTCTCCAAGCTCACAAGTACATATTTCCAAAAGCTCACAGAAAAATAAAATGTAAAATCAAAAGTAAGTTCTCAATAACAATTTCTCTTTTGATAGAGTGATTTCACTTTCTAAAGCACAATAAAAATGATATAACTCTCAAGAATATAGATGCTGCTCAAACGTTTCGAAAGTTTATGTATGCTCGTTGCTTCACAAGTATTGTTTGTTCTTCTTTAAATAGTCAATTTCTTCAACTAGTCATTTTGTCATCTTAATTCTGAGTTGACTTTGGATTTTCAATATCATCTCTGATGGAACAAAAATTTCCAAAGCTAATTGTTCAAAAAGGTAAGATCCTCCCGGATGTTAATAAGAAAAGTTTACTAAGAAGGTTCCTGCAAGAAAGGAAGTAATTTTCCTATGATTTTATTTCCTTTTTAAAAAATATTATTAACTATACAAAGAAATAAATCCAATTTAAATTTTAAAATATTATATAGTTATTATCAAAATCGTTAAATATAAACCTTGAGCTAACAAAATACATATCATTCATGAAAGGGGTGAATATAAGTTATATGGTTGCATGATCTTGTTGATAGTTTGGATATGGACTTTGCAAGATTATGTCATTTATTATAATAGTTAGAATACACTGCTAAAATCATGAGCATATGAAATCTTAGGTTAAACTTTATTCAAGATGTTATTTAAGATAAGATATTTTACATATAGAAGATAAAATATAGTAGATATGTTGACAAATTTATTTTAAGTAGAAAAGTTTAAGTATAGCTTGAATTTGGTAAATGTTTTCATAACTTAAAGTCATTGTAGGCTTACTTTAGGGGTGATTATTGGTTAAGCGTTAAACAATTCAAGCCAATATGGAGAAGTATTGAATTTTGGCGAATAGTAAAATTACAAAAGCTAAATGTTATCAGACATGGATATGGAACAAATGTTCTCGTGTACTGATTAGAAAATTTCGAATTAAAAGTAAGCTGACATCGTTGTCAAGAGTAAGACAAACATCATACTCGTGAAACAAAACTCCAAAACGTGCAGAAATAGTTCATTAACTTTAAATTGGTGGAAATAAAATGTAAATGTACCTAGATTTCTTATATATAACCTTAAATTATGAACATTTTGATAAGATTTCATAAGATGATTGTTATCATAATTCATCTTATATCTTTTTACAATAATAAATAGATTAATTTCATTGTTTATGAATCATATATTAGTTAAAATACATAAATTTTGTATTTTTGTATTTATTATTTTTTATATTACTTCTATTTGGGGGATATATTGCATGCAGGGAGACGAAGAGGAATTTTTGTACAACAATAAAGATGGGTTGTTTACAGTCAATCTTAATAGTGAACGCAAGTCGAGGGAAACCAAGATTGCCTGCTAAGATATATATATATATATACACACACACAAAAAGCATAATCTAGTGTACAAAAGCCTCCAATTATGGGTCAATGTATTTGGAAATCATAGTCCTGGTATAATCATTTGTTTTTTTTTTGTGACATGACATGGTTCTTAGACTTCAAAACTACAAAAATTTAATATTTAATTTCAACTCTATTAATTTAAAAAATGAAACGCAAGGTTAAAGTCAGGGATATAAATACCGTTCAGTACCATTCGGTACCAGCTTAAAAATGGAATGATATCAAGGTTAATGGTATTGGCCGTTAGTACCGTAAGTTTTAAAAAATTCAAGCATTTTTTTAGCAAAAATGATATTTTTTTAAAAAAAAACACCCCGACCCTTATCTACTTCCTCTCTCTTTCATTTTTTTGTTTCTCTCCCTCACACATTCTCCATTCCCTCTCTCTCGTTCTCCTCTTTGGCAGTCGTCTCTCCCTCTCCCTCTCTGACGACTACAAAATCATTGCATCACTCTCCAATCTCCTCCACGCCACCACCGTACCACTCTCTTCCACCTAGTGACACCACCACCCAACCGCACCACCCCACTCTCCTCCGCGCGGCACACCATCACCTTCTAGCTTCCAATAGTCCACTATTGTCATTACTGATCTTCTATAACATTTCCAGCAGTCAATCACATCCGAAATTGCCAAATCTGGAATAGATCTAGATCCAAACCCACCCCAACCTAAGATGGAAATACATTGTGATTTTTTTAGTGTGTTTTCAATTGGTTTTTTTCTAATCCTAAATTGCATTTGTGATTATGAATGGTTTGAACTTGTAAATGAAATGTGAATTGCATTTGTGATTTGTGAATGTTTGGATTGTAATTTGGAAGTGAATGAAATGCATGGGCTTTGTTTTATCTGGTGGTTTGGAATTTAGATTGGAATTTGGGAATGAATGAAAATAAATTTGTTATGGTGGTTTAAAGCATCTCAATCTTACACATAAATGATAAATCCAAAAAATTCCTTTCTAATTAAGTATTTAACCCTTTTTTTTAACTTTTCCTTATAATTTTACATGTTAATAATTTTTTATCTTTATTTTTTCAACCTCTTTTATTTATTTGTTAGGTTTAATTACTTATGTTACTTTTAGTTATTCGTATTAAAGTAGTTATTGTTTTAACCCTCACTTTTAATATTAATAATGTTACAATGCTACTGATATAAGTAAAAGAAAATATTTAAAAACTAAGATATAAGAAAAAAAATTGTTTCTCTTTATATGGGACTCTAAAAGTTTTGCATAGCCAACTTTTTCATGTTTTGATAGTCAATATGTTGAATACTTGAATTGTTGGTTTTTGATTTATTGGTGAATTGTGTTGGATGAAATTAAATTGTGTATAATGTAATAATACAAAATGAGTTATATTATATAAGATGAACATATATATTGTATCATTGTGTATGTTGAATACTTGAATTATTGGTTTTTGACTTATTGGTGATTTGTGTTTGAGAAAATTGAATTGTGTATGATTTAATCATACAAAATAAATTATATTACATAAGATGGACATAAGTATTGTGTAATTGTGTATGTTGAATACTTGAATTATTGATTATTGATTTATTGATGAATTGTCTCGGATAAAATTAAATTGTATTGGATGAAATTGAATTGTGTATGATGTAATCAAACACAATAAATTATATTATATAAGATGGACATGCATATTGTGTAATGAAATTATGTATTCTTTATTTTGATATATGTCTTCTTTTATTTTTACAGATAAATGAAAGGAAGTTCAAGTACTCATGAATATTTAACCGTTTTAGGAAGATACAATAATCTCAGAGTAAACACAGAAGGCAGGTAAGGGCATGAGAGGTTCTTTTATACTAACATCCTTGAGCAGGTTTTTGTTTCAGGTTTTGATCAAGAATCCTTGGGGCTGTTAAGTCAAAATTGACTTCACGTATTGATTATTGTTTTGATGATAAACAAAAGAGAAGATAAAATAAAATGTAACTGGATGAACGTCTGAAATGAAGAATATGCAAAAGCAGAACATGCAAAAGCAGACGATGCAAAAAGCAGAACATGCAAAAGCAGACGATGCAAAAGCAGAACATGCAAAAGCAGACGATGCAAAA
>JAOQMR010000007.1:19952223-19971292 GCA_027563865.1 Erythroxylum pelleterianum
ATGTACTATAAATAGAAGGTTTGATGTAAGAAAAATGTGTATGAATGAATGCATTCATAAGAAAAAATTTTCTCTCCTAAATACTCTGAAATTTTAGTTTCGATTTTATAACACGTACTCTGCAATTTTTATTTCGATTTTATAACAGAAAGTTGTTTTTAACGTTTTTGATGAAAAGTGAGTCTTAGAATTTACTTAATAATTTTGAAAAGTTTAAAATATGTTATTTAAAATGTTTGATCAAAATATAATTTAAAGTCAATAACATATTTAACTCAATTAAATTTAATAAATTCCCTATTTAAACTATTATAGGTTGTATGAATATTTTTAATTTTTAAAATTTTAAAATTTGAATTAATTTTATAAAACTGAAAAGTATATGAAAAATCATAATCCAAGTTCAGCTATCTAATAAATATACGAGTCAAACAAACCAAAGTGGCCTCTATTACATAAATATCTTCTTTACTATTTAAATATTTGGGTTCTTATCTTTTTCGTCTCTCCTCCTTCTCCTACCCGAGGTCTACTCTGGACCCTTATCTTCAACCCTCCTCTAAACCCTTCACGTTTTCTATGGCTTCTTCCTCCGTCACACCTACTTTCAAGCCTTTATCAATGGTAGACTCTTCTTTACTCTCTTTACCTTCTCTTTTTGCTGTTAAACCTCGCCAACGGTTCATTTCTATCCCACCCAAAGCCACCTCATTAAAGCTATACCTTTCCTACTCCTCTTCACCTCTCTCTCTCAAACCCAAAATCCACCTCTCTTCTATCGTCCCCTTGGTTGCCCAGACCTCGGATTGGGCTAAACAAGAGGAAGATGACACCACCACCATAACATTACCAGACTTGGAACAAGAACAAGAAAGTGGTGATGTTGAAGCTACCGCATTGGATTGGGAGGGTGAGGGTGAGGATTCAGCTATGGAGGCTATTGGAGGTGAAGGAGAGAGCGAGGAAGGCGGAGACAGCGCTTTGGAACCGCCGTCAGAGGATGCCAAGATTTTTATCGGGAATTTGCCTTATGATGTTGACAGTCAGAATTTGGCTATGTTGTTTGAGAAAGCTGGTACTGTTGAGATTGCTGAGGTACTTGTTCTCCCTGTCATTATGTGTTATACCGATGGTTTGATGGTGTTTCAGGGTTTTACGGACTTCTAAACTCGTGGGTTTGTGATGTTTCTCGTTCAATGCATGTTCTTATTCAGTGTTGCCGGGATTGCAGGTTATTTATAATAGAGAAACGGATACAAGTCGAGGTTTTGGGTTCGTAACTATGAGTACTGTTGAAGAAGCTGAGAAAGCTGTAGAATTGTTTCACCGCTATGTAAGCTTCCCTTTGTCTTTTCATTGAGGGTTTTTTGTATTCCTTATAGTTTGATAGCTGCATTGATAAATGTCCAATTGTTTTTAGGAAGCTGTCTTCTTCTTGCTGCAAGTTTACAGTTTAAAGTAAAGTTAAGACAACTCATCCTACATACTTAAAGTTGAAGACTTTCAGTTGTATATTTTAAATGGAGGCTTTATGTTTTCTACTTTTATTGAATATAGTGGAAAAGTAAATTGCAATGAGTACTTGGTGATTTCAACATACCGAGTTCTATTAGATTCAGTCTACATGCAGTTCTTAATCGATCATGCTGTGATACATCTAGTTTTGGATAAACTCTTCTCAGAAGATGATGGTGTAACTTTGTGTTTTAGCTAAATGATAGTCAAATTGGATCTCGCAATTGCTTCTATAAAAGTGCTTAGAATGTCAAGTACTTGTTGATTATGGTAAAGATAGCTTATTTATTCATCATTTGAAGTAAGAGAGCGGTCTTTTATGACATCAATGGCCAATTGTCAATCTTGGCATGATTCAGTAACTCATTTTCTTTATATTGGAGTTTGGACAGTTCATTCATTGCAGTTGCTGACTTAAGCCATGTAGTATGTGCCCATTTCTTTTGCTTTACCATGTTAAAATTCAATACACTCGATGAGTTATGATTTATGAACATAGCTAACTTGCTTTAGAGAAAGCCCTGTTATTGGCATTGAACTTCTTGCTCTGCCTTTGATATGTTTCAGTTTGTTTATTTGAATAGGAATTAGGTGGAAGGCTTTTAACGGTAAATAAGGCTGCTCCTAGAGGATCAAGGCCAGACCGTCCTCCTCCATTGTATGAAACTGCTTGTAGGATCTATGTGGGCAATCTGCCTTGGAGTGTTGATAATGCTCGCCTGGAGCAAGTTTTTAGTGAGCATGGTAAGGTGTTGAGTGCCAGGGTACTTTACGAAAGAGAGTCTGGCCGTTCTCGAGGTTTTGGATTTGTGACAATGTCGTCTGAGACTGAGATGAATGATGCGATCTCTGCACTTGATGGACAGGTATTGTGTGAGAGTTTCCATCTATAGATTGTACTGTTTATTTTCTCTCATTTACGTCTCCTTCCCGATGTGAAATAACAGTATCTGGTTTTGTTGCAGAATCTGGATGGCAGGGCAATCAGAGTGAATGTTGCTGAGGAAAGACCAAGGCGGTCATTTTGAAGCTATAGTTAATACACTTCTGCTGCTTATAGCTTCCCTCTCTCTATCTCTCTCTCTTTTCTAGGATTTTTTTTGTTCCATGAATTTCTTTGTTAGCTAGTTCTAGTGAAAATACAAGTACTCTCCAATTCGCAGTTGTAGGCAGTAGATCATAAATTATGGTACGGAACTTGGTGAGTCTCTTTTTCTTTCTGTTCTTTGCGAGGTAAGTCTTTAATGGTATTTCTTGTACCGTCTGGACAAATCAATAACCATCTGACGTGCACGTTATTGTTCCATTTTTGGTTGATCCACTCAGTGGCATCCGCATATACATATCAAGTTTAAACCAAGAAATTACCTGAGAAATTGGATTGAAGTGTTGTTGCATTAGAAACTTAGGAGGCGTAGGATGGGTTTTGAGAGAGGGGTTTTGAGTGGGTGGTCTCTGCGGAGACGTGCTGTTGTTATGGCTATTAACGCTTGATATTATGGTAATCTTACTATGTGATGCTTTATTGTTAAAATTTGTAACATTTCAACTAATTTATATCATTCTTAATTTTGTAAATGTGTTTTTCTTTTTATATTAATTATAATTTTTGTTAAAAATTTTACATAAGTAATATTTATTTGTATGAGTAATATGTGAATTACATTATTGATTAGTGTTGTTTGTGTTTAAAAAATTCAACTGATCAGATAAAGGCTAAATAAAATTAAAGAATTTGAAATATAATTAAAAGAGAATTTTTTTTTACAATCAAATAATTTAAAGTTAAATTAAAAAAAGATATTATTAAATAAAAATGAATGGATTTATTTTGATTTATTAATTTACAAACTTTTATTTTAATAATTTTGTTATTTAAAATTTATCAATTAATTGATAAATTGATCAATATTTAATAATATGATTTATTCAACTAAATATAATTGAAAAAATTGAAAACTGAACTGAAAAATTCAATATTTTAAAAACCGGATCGGATATCGAATCGGTCAAATAAAATGTTTAATGTTTAAACGTTCAACCGATATTAAACCGTTATAAAACCGGTTTATGATAAGTAAGAAACAAAAATTATAAGAAAAAAGAAAATATAGTATAGAATAAAATACTTTATTAAAATAAAAACGCATTAATAATATCTATTAATATCTCGTAAACTAATAATAAATCTAATAATTTAAACTAAGATTAAATCTAACATAAATTTTAAAATAATAATAATAACGACAATTATATTTTTATATTATTATTTATTTAAAGTTAATATGTTAACTTGATTTTAACTTTTTCTAATATTCTTTAAACATACTTCTTTACCGTTTAAATATTATATTTTAACATAGTCTTAAATTATCTTAAGCGAACATATATACTAATTAATAATTTAATTTATTAAACAAATTTATAATAAAAATAATAATTAGTTTTTAACAATAATAATTTTTAAAATTTGAATTAAAGTATAAAGAGAACCTAAATTTTTATAAATATAATTTATTAGTGAGATTAAATAAATAAAAATAGTAATTTATTTTTTAAAAATAATAATTAAAACAAAATTTTAATTAAAATATAAAGAGATAAATAAATATATAATTTATTAATTAAATTGTATAGGAGAATTGAAAAGAAAAACAAATGATTGAAAAGTGTAAACTTTGGCAGAGAATACTGGGGAGTTTCCTCAGCTTTTCGCCATCTACAGCCTCCTGAAGACAAACCGTGCAGTAGGGGGCATAATCGTCAATAATTTTTCTATGTTTTGGTCCGAAGGTGAAGGAGTGAACGTGATTACTACTGGGCATAAAAACTTTGTGCAAACGATCAAAGTGATAAGGATTGGGGACATGATCCGCTGCCTCAAAAATTATCTACCAACCCTGTTTCATTTGATCCCAATATTTATTTTTGTGGAACCGATATAAATAGGTGGTTGGAATCAAATGAGACACGATTGGTACACAATTTTTTGGACAGAAGATTTTAAGGTGATAACAATTGTGTTCTTAGAGCTGCTAGTAATGGTGGCTATAGAAATAGGTTACAGATTGCAAACGAAGGTGAGAGAGTGAGACTGCGTGAGAGGAAATTAGGGATTTAGGTTTGAGAGAATGATTGTGTTATTTTCTCAAAAATGCAAATCGTCATTTCAGTTCTATAATGAAATGACGTCGTTTCACTAATCAAGTTCGAACGTGCTAATTTTATTGACGTGTTAATGCTACGTTAGTAAAGATAACGGTGAAATCAACGTCAGGCTATCGAAACTTTGAATATTTTATTGTTACATTTTAAATTTTGAGATTATAATTAAAAAGTCGACTAAAATTTAAGTTTTTTTTAGTAATTAATCAAAAAAAAGAACAACTTCAATTAATGCACCATTTGCATTATGAAGCAACTAATGTAAGTTCAGAACATTCTACACGGGTTGGTGTGCAAAACTTGTTAGTGGACCTACATTTTGAGAGATTCTAAGTACATTACCGGTTTTTTCCAAGTACTGGCCGATTTATTATTTAACCGTTCGGTTTTTTTCTTATAAAAAGTTATAAACTTAAATTGGACTGAAAATTAGACCAGCTCATATTTATTTCGGTTGAATCGATTGAATTGGTTCGATTTTAAAAATATTAATAAAATTAAATAATTTAAAATTTTTACAATTAAATAGATGAAATCATTAGATTTTTTAATCATTTGTCAATACACATCGAAAAATAGTTTTCAGCTGATATAAAGTGAATTCATTGTTATTTACCACTAAATCCATGTAGGATATTATTCATAAAGCGGGTTTTGATACAACATATTCAGGTAATCAGAGTGATGAACCAGAATTTTGCTTCCATGTTAAACAATTGAGCCCTTTAATTGTGACTCTGGACTTGTTAAAGGAACATAAAGAACTCGAGTCTCACTCCGGACGCTAATGGAACCATCCTCCTTCTTGTCAATGACATTAAGATCCTGAACCATTTCGCCAACTGGAATTACCATTCGACCGCCAGGCTTCAACTGCTCAATAAGTGCCGAAGGGATCTCTGCTGCTGCTGCTCCAACATAAATTGCATCATATGGCGCCGACTCTGGCCAACCTTGCCTTCCATCTGCAGTCGAGAGTATAAACTGATAACTTGTTAGCTTTAGAACTTTGATTCCAAATTATGAACTCATCTGAGCACCTCAATTTCTCCCATTAAGCATGTAATTAAGCAAACTATGACCGAACTACTAATGTATTTGAATGCAGATGATTTCCAATGAAAGCCATTATTATAAAATTGAAAAAAATATGATTCCCAAGTCATAGCCGCTTCATTGATGTTAGATTACAACAGAACACTGATTATCTTTTTGAAACAGGAATTTGCAGGTTTCATCACAGACCACCAACATGCACTGAGAGGGAACCCTCTTTCCACAACGGAGCTGCTGCACTTTTGACAATATTCTCAATTGAAGACGTAACCAGCTCAGTGATATGCTCCACTCCAACTACACGTCCTTGAGGCCCAACCATCAGCGCAAAGCATGCAGTCAAATAACCAGTTCCTGTCATGAAAATCCATCAGCAAAGTTTTCAACGGAAACTCTTCAAAGGCACATAGTTCATAGAATGTGAAATGGAAAGCTGTTAAATTTCAAGTAAAAAAGAAAGTAATATTGATCTCTAAGCTTATGCAACTAAGAAAGTCCAAATGATAGTCCTATCATGCTCCATACCATATGGTTAACATTCTACATCCTTTCCGAAGAATCATACAGAGGAAAAGCAAAAAAGAAAAGAAAAGCACCTGAGCCAACGTCTAAAGCACACATGCCAGGTTTCAAATGATCCTCCAACAGCTGAAGACACGTAGCATGCATATGAGGCGCAGATATAGTGGCATTATAGCCAATAGTCATTGGACTATCAAAATACGGCGGGGTACGATCAGGAACAAACAAAGCCCTATCGATAGTTTCCATAACTGCAGAAACTTTCTTTGATTTGATCACTCCGCGGTCCTCTAAATGCTTCACCATCTCTTTATTCTTGCCAATGACTCCAATCGAGACTCGCTGCAATAAAGATACCAACTTTGACCAAATCTCAGCACATGAAAATCACTACTAACCCTTTACGTTTTTACGTTCAAAATAAACACAAGCTACCAAGCAACGCAAGTTTCAAGAACCTCAAATCTTTACGAAACATTCAATTTTAATACTGTTGAATCAAAGAAATGGATGATCTCCTTACCTCCATGGGGAAGAAGAAAGGTTGCCCGTGAGGAGGGGGCAGAGGTCGGTGGTAGTCCGCAGTGGAGAGTGGTAGTGCACCGTGGTAATGGAAAACGAATCAAGAAACGCTTAGCACAGTTACGCCAACTGCCAAATACCAAAGGCTATAACTGGAGATGGTAGAAGCAGAATACTTGGCATTATTTGCTTTCTATTTGTATTTATATATGGGGTTTCTTCTGGGCCTTCAAATTTTCTTTTTAATATATCTTTAGGTAAAATTCCGGGTTATATAGATTTTATCAATATTTTAAAAATCAGACAAAAAAATTAAACCAATAATACAAAAAACTTAAAGGTTTAAAAAGTTTAATCAGTATTAGACTGACATAAAATCAACTAAATAAAGAATTTGAAATATAATTAAAATCGATTGTTCTTGACCATCAAAGAATTTGAAGTTTAATTGAAAAAAGATATTATTAAATAAAAATTAATTAAATTTTTTATAAGAACTTATTACTTAATAAAAATTGATAGATTTATTAACAAATTGATTAGTTTTTAACGACAAAAGCCATTAAAATAAATCAAACTGAAAATTTGGACCGTTCAAGATTTTTATAATTGAATCGGTCAAATTAATTGAATTTTTAATCATTAGATTTTATTAATTATCCCAAGCGACTGTTAATAATTGATTAGGTTTTATTTATATTTAAGGAATTGCTATAAAAAATGAGTACTCCACTTGTAAACTAAACCTTTATATTTTATGGAACTATTTTCACTTTTAATCTAATAGATACAAAAAATTACTTGAGTTTTAAAAATATATTAATCCAAAAATGTGGGTATGTTAAGAATTACATATGTTAAAATAAGAGTTAGAAGTTGAAGTTGCTCTATTTAAGTAACTGATGTGGTTGTATATATAATCTTATGTTGAATACTAAAAATAAATTGTAGCTCACGTATTACAATCTCGTTAATGTGATAATTGATTAAGAAACGAATGATTGATTACTATAGAATAAGAATTATTCAAATCAATTAAGTCACAAACTAAAGAAAGCGAGAGACTAGTTAAACTCCAATAAATTCAACATGCTCTCTCTATTGATTTGGTCATTCCGTTTCTAATTCAATGATTAAAAAACTTAATCAGTTTAATCGATTCAATCGTAAAAACTTTGAACCGTCTAATTCTTCGGTTTGATTTTCATCTTTTCGATTCAATTTACTTTAATAACTTCATTGTTAAAAATCGATAAATTCATTAATTGATCGGTAAATTTTTATAAATTAATAAGATATTATAAACTAAAATAATCAATTAATTTTTATTTAAAAATTTTTAATTAAACTTTAAATTTTTCAATAGGTAATGACAATCTATTTTAATCATATTTTAAATTCTTTAATTTTATTTAATCTTTAGCTAGTTTTAAAGCAGCCTAATACCAGTTGAATTTTTTTAAATTTGAAACCTCTTGTGATAAAACAAACACACAGAAGAGGGGGTGAATTGTGTGCGACTTAAAAAAAATTTTGCAAGTTACTTTTAATTCGTATAAAAATAGGGGCCTGTTAAAATTTTAAAAAAATAGAAGCTTATCAAACAATGGAACCCTATTAAACGACAAGAGTCTATTAGACAATCGCAGTCTGCTAAACGATAAATCATATTAAAACAATCTAAAAAAGAAGGTTCATGTTAAAACTAAAAAAAAACCTCTTGCAAGTTGAAAATAAAAAGAGTTTTTTTATAAAAGTAAAGGAGTCTCTTGCAAAAATGAAAACACAAAAATATACTGTAGAAATTTAAAAGTTAACAAGAGAGAAAGGAATGGCACAATCGATTTATGCTGGTTCGGCTTATAACTCAAGCCTACCTACAGTACCCAAGTATTCAATTTGAGTGTTTCACTAAAATCTCAAGTAGTAATGTGACGAGTCTCTTTAAGCTCACAAGTACATATTTTTCAAGGTTCTCCAACCTTCCAAACTAGTAGTATTTAGCTAGCCTCTACAAGCTCTCAACAGATGAAAATGTAATTTGCTTGATATAAGCTTCAATAATCTCTCTCAAAAAGAAATTTCATTTTTTAAAGCACATGAGATTTGGCAATGATATCACTTTCAACAAAATTGATGTTGTAGATGTATTTCAAGAGTTTACTCTATTTTCACAAAAGCAGTGGCTCTTCTTTAAGTAGGCATTTCTTTCAACTAGTCATTGTTTCACTTGCATCCTTAGTTAACTGGATGAATTTAAATCTGAACAACTTCGATGTCATCTTTGCCAAAATCTTCCAGTAATCATGGGGTCAATATATAACCCTCATAATTAGTAGGATCCTTCTAGATAAACCATTTCTAATAAACTAAGTTTATAAAAAAGGTTCTTGCAAAAAAGGAAGCGTATTTCGTATGATTTTATTTCCTTTTGAGAATTAACTTGTTAACAATAAAAGGAAATAACTCCAATGATAACAAGATTCTTCTGGATACTATGAAATAAATAAGGTAAGTTCATTAGGAAGATTCTTACAAGAAAGGAAGCATTTATACTATAATTTTATTTCCTTTTGAGAATTATACCATTAATTGTACAAGGAAATAAATCCAATTTGAATTTTGAAATATTATTAGGTTATCATCAAAATCATTAATAATAAACCTTGAGCTAACATCTTGTCTTACTAATTTAACTTCTTATCTGGTTTTTAAAACATTGACGTTTATCATTTTCCTATTCATCTCTATTTTAATCTGTATTGGATTCTTTTTCGTTGTCGTTCCAATTCAAGTCAACCAAATGAGCTTCCTTATCATTTTCGTCACAATCCCCATTGTTGTCTTCTCAAACACCACATCTCTACATACTAGGATCTTTTAAGAGATAGGATCATACAATCTATATGTTTTTTACTCCTCACATACCCCAAAAAAATGCATCTTACATTCTTGGCATCTAGCTTTGTCCTTTTGTAATGAAGAATGTGAACATAAGATACACATTCAAACACTTTGAAGTAAGCCATCGATAGTTTGAGTTTGCTTTGAGCTTCTTATGGAGTTATGTTATGTTGGAATCCAATCGTGATCGAATCATAGGCGCAGTGAAAAACAAACAATTTTACAGATTCCGAGCAGATCCCGATAATTGAATTAACTTGAATAAAACGTGAATTTGAATAAGAAATCATACCTTTTGCATTCCAATTAAAAAAAACCTTTGAAACTGTTTCTGATTTGTCAATCACGAGCTATTCAATTGTCTAGCCTTTGATGGTATCCACAGAGCAATTCTTAATACTGTTTTGAGAGGAAGAAGACAAAGTGCTAGCTTTTAAATGTTCTTCCTTTATTTAAATAGAAAAATCGTTAGGGTTTTTAATTATAATTAAATTTCTTTAATTATAATTAAAAATCGTTAGGGTTTTTTATTATAATTAAATTTCTTTAATTATAATTAAAATTAAAATATAATTTTAATTAATTTAATTTTATTCAAATCAAATGTCTCATATTTGATCCTCAAAGTTTCTCAAACTTTATAATTAAGTCCAACTTAATTAAATTAATTTTTCTTTCACAAATTGCTCTTTGATGTGTGACCCATTAGGTTCCTAATAAATTGACAATGATTATAAATTACAATTCTAATTCACAATTAGAATTAGATAAATTAAATCTTTTTAATTTATCTTTAATTCTCTAATTAAACAATTCATAATTATAAATCATGATTGATGTCTAGCAATATGTCATGATTACCCAAAAATCAGGAATGTCAAAGTGAATGACTTAACCTGTCCATGTATGGTTATGATTTTCATTCTTGCTAATTAGTGATTGATTTATAATTGAAATTTAAAAATGCCTTTTCAAATATCAATTCACTATGGCTAGAGAATTCCATAAATCATTACTAATTAAGAACAGTAGAATATTCTCTCTAATTACATTAGAGTGACGAATCCTATATTGACTTACTCAACTATCTCCATATGGTTCTTACTATATCTAATTACTACTGACTGAATTATCTTGGGATGATTCATAAGTAGTATCAAGATACAATAATTCCCATATGAGATACCTCGATAATCTCAAATTCGAAGATCAATTATACAACCATCATTATGAGATAATCCACAGACACATAAGTAACATTCTATTCGAAATTCTCATAATCGGGTTAGTTTAGTGACTTATTCTCTAATAATCACCTACATATTAGTTTAAGTATCTCCATACTTTAATTTATGAGATTAATTACTTTTTCATAAGAAAGAAACATAATGTTTGCTAGTTTTACCGTTTTAACAATATCCTGTCTTGATGAAACAACAACTAGGAACATTTAGGAACAATACATAAGTGTAAATTAAATCTCATAATTATGATCTCATCATAATTTCAATTACACAATAATTATTCCAAGAATTTTACCTTTACTATTAAAAAAATATTAATTAAATTAATACATAAAGATAAATAAAGTTTTTTTCCATTAATTAAAATAAGGTTATACATTAATTTGCATTCAATTGATTAGTTGCAGGGCATAAACTGACAATCTCTCACTTGCACTAAAATCAATCGCCTATGAATCTAATACCATTTCCATCCATATGTCGATCATGTCTCTTTTGAGACAATGGCTTAATAAGAGGATTTGCTAGATTCTTTTCAACAGAACTCGCTCCAATGTTATGTCTTTCCACTCCACTAGCTCCCTAATCAAGTTTTTTAATACATATTTGGACCGTTGATGAGACCTGGGTTCCTTTGCTTACGTAATAGCACTGTTGTTGTCACAGTACAATACTATAGGCTCAACAATGCTAGGAACCCCTCCAAGTTTAGTGATGAACTTCTTGATCCAAACTGCTTCATTTACTTCCTTTGACACTAAAATGTCCTCTATTTCAATTGTGAATCTGCAATGGTTGGTTGTTTGAAACTCTTCCAACATACCGCACCACCATTTATGGTGAAGATGTAGCCTGACTGTGACCTACTATCATCGGAATCTGACTAGAAACTAGCATATGAATATCCTTAAACTCTCAGTTCATCTCCTCCACAGACCAAGAAAACCTCTTTAGTTCTTTTCTAGTACTTTAAGATATTTTTTACAGCCGTCTAGTGACCCTCATCAGGATTAGACTGAAACCTGCTTGTTATGCTTAAAGCATAAGAAACATTTGGTCTAATACATAGAATTGCATATATGATTGATCCAATTTTTGAAGTATATGGAATACAATCCATGTTATCTCTCTGCGCTTATGTCTTTGGACACAAACTCTGTGAGAGAGAAATCTCATGCAACATGGGTAAGAATCCCCTTTTGGAATTCTCCATGCTAAATCTTTTTAGCACTTTATCTATCTATATGGATTGGGACAATCCAAGCAACCTCTTTGATCTATCTCTATAGATCTTTATTCCCATAATATAGGCAGCTTCTCTCATATCCTTCATTGAGAAGTTCTTGGATAACTAAATCTTTACAAACTGAAGCATAGGTATTTTGTTTCCAATTAGCAATATGTCATCCACATATAGAACTAAGAAAATGATTGCACTCCCACTAACCTTCTTATAGACACATGGTTTATCCATATTTTTTATAAAATCAAACTCTTTGATTGTCTCATCAAAATGGATGTTTCAACTCCGTGATGCTTGCTTAAGTCTATAAATAGACCTTTGCAACTTGCATACTTGATTAGAAAATCTCTTGGATTAAAAACCTGTAGGTTGTGTCATATACACATCCTCTTGCAAATTCTCATTGAGAAATGTTGTTTTGACATCCATCTGCCAAATTTCATAATCATGATATGCTGATATAGCTAATAAGATCTTGATGGATTTTAGAATAGCTACCGGCAAAAAGGTTTTATCAAAATCAACCCCTTGTTTTTGTTTGTAATCTTTAGTCACTAACCTCACTTTGTACGTATGTACTTTGCCATCCATGTATTTTTTTCTCTTAAAAACCTACTTGCATCCAATAGGTATAATACCATCAGGCACATCCGCTAAAGTCTATACTTGGTTAGTGTATATGGATTCCATTTCAAATCTTATGGCTTATTGCCATTAAAAAAAATCAATGTCAGACATTGCTTTTTTAAAATTAGTAGGCTCATCTCTGCTCAATATATAGATCTAATATAATGGGGGAACGACATATCCTACTAGTGCACTGCGAACAATGTGTCTCTTCAACTATTGATTGTACATCATATGTATCAACTTGAGGTTTTTGTTTCATTTCGATGTGAATTTGTGGCTTTTGAACTTCTCTAAGTTCAACCTTACTCTCACTACTTTCTTTGATAATAAAATTTCTTTTTAAGAACATGTTTTGAGACAAATACCTTTTGCACAACAGGATGGTCAAATTGATATCTGAAACTCTCTTTCAAATACCCCCACAAATTTGCATTTATCTGATTTAGCTTGAAGCTTATCAGATATAGCACGCTTCGCATAAACTTCACATCCCCAAATCTTTAAGTGTGATAATCCAGGTCTTCTATTAATTCATATCTCATATGGTGTCTTATTAACCAATTTAGATGGAACTCTATTTAGAAGATATACTGTGGTTTCAATTGCGTATCCCCAAAAGGACATTGGAATGACTACATGAATCATCATGGAATGTACCACATCTAATAGTGTACAATTTCTCCTCTTAGAAACTCCATTATATTGTGGAGTTGCAGGAGGAGTTCATTGTGAGAGAATCACATTCTCTTTTAAGTAACCAAGAAACTCGTGGTCTAAGGATTCACCACCTCGATCTGATCTAAGTGTCTTAATACTTTTGCCATTTTTTTCTCAACCTCTAGTCTAAATTCTTTAAACTTTTCAAATAATTTAAACTTTTGGTTCATTAAGTACACATAACAATATTTAGAATGGTCATCTATGAACGTAATGAAATATAAGAATCCACCTCTAGCATTTGTGGACATAGGCCCACATACATCTGAATGTATTAATTTTAGTAACTCACTAACACGTTATCTCTTTCCCTTAAAGGGTAGTTTGGTCATTTTATTGCCAATAAACAAGATTCACAAGTTTCATATGATTTATAATCAAAAGGATCCAAATATCCTTCTTTATGTAATTTTGTGATTCTAGTTTCATTGATATGACCTAACCTACAATACCATAAATAAGATGGATTTTGGTTACTTAATTTCCTTTTCTTACTATTTATATTAAGAATTGGCCTTTTAAGATCTAACTCATACAAATCCTTTGTAATTAATCCAAATCCATAACAAACATCATCTTTATAAAAAGAACAACTGTTATGCTTAATTACAAAGACAAATCCATTCAAATCTAAATAAAAATAGAAATGATGTTTCTTGTAATAACAAAAACAAATAACAATTATCAAATTCTAATACAAAGCTAGAAGGCAAAGTTAAACTACAAGTTCCTATAGCTAATGTAACAACTCTTGCTCTACTGCCAACTCGTAGGTCCATTTTGTCTTTCTTTAATGATCTACTCCATGTTAACATCTGTATGTTATTACAAATATGAAAACCACATCTAGTATTTAATACCCAAGTATGTGGAATAGAAGTAGAAAGATTAATCTCAATCATAAATGTACCTGAAGAGATAGCTTCCTTAAGCTTATCAACTTTCAAGCTAGCAAGATAAGATGGACAGTTCCTCTTCCAATGTCCGTTGACTCCACGATGAAAACATGTTCCCTTGTCATTGCTCTTCTTCTTGACACCTCCTTTGGCATTTACTACATTAGTAGAAGACTTCCGTTTCTTGTTCTTATTCTTCTTAGAGCCCTTTTTATTGCTCTTAAAAGAACTGACAACAAGTACAGAACTTGGTTCCTTCTTAAGACACCTTGCCGTAGTCTTGAGCATGTTCAACATTTCAGGCAATGTCATGTCCTTCTGGTTCATGTTGAAGTTTATAACGGACTGTGAAAAGTTTGAACTTAGCTGCAGCACCAGATCAACGCTTAACTTGTGGTCTATGACCAAACCTAATTGGGCCAATTTTTTAATATACTCAATCATCTTCAGTACATGCAGGTTGACTAAAGATCCTTCTATCATCTTACATTGAAATAGTGCCTTGGAGATTTGATATCTCTCTACCCTACTTTGTGCACCAAATAACTTCTTAAGATGCAGTATCATATTAGGCACATCCATATCCTCATGCTACCTATGAAGTTTAGAAGATATGCTAGCTAATATCACAAATGTAGCTTGTTCAACGTCATCAACATAATGTTGACATTTCTTCCAATCTTCATCAGTTGCATTTGAACAAGGTTCTGATGAAGCAGGAGTATCAAGAACATATAACTTCTTTTCTTGCCTAAGAACTATTCTTAAGTTTTGTAACGGTCCAAAAAGTTAGGTCCAGTCAGCTTGTTAGCATCCACGATGCTCCTCAATGTCAGGTTGGTACTCATCTTCAAATTCAATAACCAAAAACAAATAAATAAAAGGAGCAAATATTAGTTTATATCCAAAATCAAATAAAATAAGGACTTTAAAATTATTTGATTACTTCCACTATTTTTAATCAAATTAATAGCCCCCACTATTAAATTGAAAAATTATCAAATAATTTCTTAGTGGACTGGGATCCAATTTAAAATTAATTGATCTTGAGTTTGCTCAATAAACCAACTAAATTTAAATTAGGTAGAAAACTACTTTGCAATCACATCTTATGTAACTCTTAGAACCGTTAGGTGACAACTTTTTGCTATAATATATCATATATATTATTCCTACCTACCTCTAAATCCATATAATTATGAGTTTGCTCATCTAAATCGTACAAATTTAGTTAAGTAGGACCCATTACTTTAAGATAAAACATATCTGAGCTAAATGACCTTAAGTTTTCTCAACAAGCCAAATAACAAACAGAATTCTGGTTTTATTCTCAAATAATGGAAGGCAACTATTACGTTCTTAACGTGTACTTAATATTTAATTGAGGGATTTAAAATTTCAAAAATTTCCAGTCTCATGAAAATAAGATAATCTCATTATATTTATAATTTCAAACATAATCTAATTATGAAAGAACTTATTTAAACAATTTGCTTAATTCTAATTATTGACTTGATAGCTAATTTAATTTAATAATTCAACTCTTTAAAAATTAAACGAAATTCAAAACCCTTTCCTAATAAAAATTCGCTTTGAAAACAAAATTTCAAAATTGGAAACACTTCATTCAATTTTATTAGGAGTATATAAAAATTAGGATTTAAAAAAATTAAAATCAATTAAAAGTGGGATAGGAGGGTGTCTGGCACGTCCGTTTGATGACACGCGGGTGCGTGCACTGCATGCGCCCATGGTCAATAGGGAGGGTTGACTGCACGCGCCAATAGCTTCTACTATAGATGCTATCTGAAGAAGGTGGGCACGTGACTCACACGTGCCCATCGTCTTCTCCAGAAGCTTCTACCTACTTTTGCAACTGCCTCCCTCCCATGATTTTCAAACCGACGCTGCCACTTCTGATTCCCTCACGTCATTGTCACACGTTTCCCCAACTTGTCTCTAACCGACACCTATCTCCCACATTTCCCAAACTATCATCTATTGCTCCACCTTCGCTGGGTGATTGACACTAGCGTCTGGCATCGCAAGAGACGTCGATGCCAGCCACACCAACCAATGGCATTGCGAGGCATCATCGATGCCACCTCGTGGAGTCAAGCGACGCCTTGTTCGCATAGAGGGGCGATAATCGCCCCTCTCAAATAGTAAACACACTTGTTTGTGGGAAAAAACTAAATGCTTCAGATCCAAAAACAAGCAACATCTCAAAGTGCACATATATATTATATACACATCAAGGCAGAGGGAAGAACTAGGTTTTCCAGATCACATGTTAAACTTAAAAATGCAACCTTACAAGCATAAATAGAGGCATCTATACAGAAGCAGAAACATGGATACAAATTAATTTTTAAAGAAGGCAAAACACACAGATGAGAGAAAATGTTTTTAAGATTCTCGTATTCATTAGTCATTGTAACTTTTTCACATAATAAAATTTTCACCATATATAACCAGATTTTTCTTGAAGGAATTAATTGTGCAAAAACCAAAACATAACACATGTCCATGAATAAATAAAATTCCCAAAACAAACAAAATTAACAGTCTCAGAGAACAACAACAAAAGCAGGCATAATCCTTCAATTTTTTTATCATAATAAAAAAGAATCAAGGAACAAATTCAAAGTTAAACAATTAAAGGAGGCTCTAATATCACTGTTGGAATCTAATCATGATTGAATGAACAGGTGCAGCTGAAAAACAAACAATTTTACATATTCCGAGTGGATCTCGATAATTGAATTAACTTAAATAAAACATGAATTCAAATAAGAAATCATACCTTTTGCGTTCCAATTGAAAAACCTTTGAAACTATTTCCGATTTGTCAATCATGAACTGTTCAATTGTCCAGCCTCTGATGGTATCCACAAAGTAATTCTCAATATTGTTTTGAGAGAAAGAAGACAAAGTGTTCTAAATGTTCTTCTTTTATTTAAATAGAAAATTCATTTTTAATTATAATTAAATGTCTTTAATTATAATTATATTTAAAATCAAATTCTAATTATAGTTATAATTTATTTATTTATAATCAAATCAAATATCTCATATTTGATCCCCAAAGTTTCTCATACTTTATAATTAAGTCCAATTTAATTAAATTGATTTTTCTTTCACAAATTGATCTTTGATGTGTGACTCATTAGGTTCCTAATAAATTGACAATAATTATAAATTATAATTCTAATTCACAATTAGAATTAGATAAATTAAAACCTTTTAAATTTATCTTTAATTCTCCAATTAAACAATTTATAATCATAAATCATGATTGACGTCTAACAGTATGTCATGATTACCCAAATATCAGGAATGTCAAAGTGATTGACTTAACATGTCCATGCATGGTTATGATGTATAATTTAATCCTTTTTTCAATTAATATTCTAATTGGACGGAGTACGGATATAGACTCTTTTGGTCCAATTATGTTTGTTCTTGCTAATTAGTAATTGATTTATAATTAAAATTTAAAAACGCCTCTTCAAATATCAATTCACTCTGGTTAGAGAATTCCATAAATCATTACTAATTAATAACAGTAGACTATTCTCTCTAATTACTTTAGAATGACGAATCCTATATTGACTTACTCAACTATCTCTATATAGTTCTTATTATATCTAATTGCTATCGACTGAATTATTTTGGGACGATTCATAAGTAGTATCATGATACAATAATTCCCATACGAGATATCTTGATAATCTCAAGTTCGAGGATCAATTATATAACCATCATTACGAGATAATCCACATACACATAAGTAATATTTCATTCGGAATTCTCATAATCACGTTAGTTCAATAACTTATTCTCTAATAATCACCCAGACATTAGTTTAAGTATCTCCATATTTTAATTTATGATATCAGTTGCTTTCTTCATAAGAAAAAAAATAATGTGTGCTAGTTTTACCTTTTTAACAATATCCTGTCTTGATGAAACTATAACTAGAAACATTTAGGAACAATACATAAGTGTAAATTGAATCTCATAATTATGATCTCATCATAATTTCAATTACACAGTAATTATTCCAATAATTTTACCTTTAGTATTAAAACACAAAATATTAATTAAATTAATACATAAAAATAAATAAAGCTTTTTCCATTAATTAAAATAATGTTATACATTAATTTGCATCTAATTAATTGACTGTAAGGACATAAACTAACATATTCTTCGTTGCAAGTGTTAAGACTCGTATTGAGAATAAGAACTATCAAGTTAATAGCTTCAAGTCATAAGGTCTTGACAATATTCTTTTCCAAATTCATGCTCCAAATATGTTCATGATTATTCAATTCTTTTGCTCTATTATACCATTTTGTTGAGGGGTGTATATAGTTGTTAGATGTTCTAGAATACCATTCTTAACGAACAAATTAGTCAACATAAAGGGATGTTAACTCACCCCCTAGATTAGTACAAAGACTTCGGGGGTGTTTGGTTTGAGCACGGGTTTGGGAATGGGCATGGGTATAATAGTAGAATGGAATGGGAATGGGAATGAGAATAGGAATGAGTATAAAAAATGATGTTTGATTTGTAACTTGGGTTTCTGTATTAATACCAATAATGTTGTTGTTGTTGTTGTTATTATTATTAATAATAAGATAATT
>JAOQMR010000007.1:19981954-19995690 GCA_027563865.1 Erythroxylum pelleterianum
GTTTATCACAATTCAACCCCCCTTCTTGTGTATCTTGATCTTATTATTGTTCATATATTAACGTGTGATTCACTTCATTGGTATCATTTGTGTCGTGTTCTTTTTATCAACTAACCTTGATGCTTGCTATATATAGTTATTCAACTTTTAGAAAATTGAACA
Organism: Erythroxylum pelleterianum; assembly: GCA_027563865.1. Classification (NCBI taxonomy): domain Eukaryota; kingdom Viridiplantae; phylum Streptophyta; class Magnoliopsida; order Malpighiales; family Erythroxylaceae; genus Erythroxylum; species Erythroxylum pelleterianum. Next base: position 19,982,117 of record JAOQMR010000007.1, read on the forward strand.
CTGAGTGCTACTGTTGCATGTTTTTTCTTTTTTTTCCATTTATACAAGTGATCAATGGGATTTTTTCAATGAAAATGAATTCTTTAAAGCTAATAACATAGATATGTTTTTTATTTATGAATGTCCACCTTTGCATTAGAAGTCTACATTAGAAACATCTTAGTCAGAATGTTGGTGTCATCTTCTATGCAGTTAGAAGTCTAGATTAGCAACATCTTGGTCACACTAAAGCAAAAAATTTAATAGTTACTACTGTATTAAAGTTTCTCATATGTTTTACAAGGAATCTATGTTAGATAGTGGAATTTATTATTTAGTAACTTTTTCTTTTAAGCAGGAAATATTCAGAAAAATTGCAACCCCAAATTCAGTATGGCTCTCACTATACAAATGAAGATTCTGAGATTCACTCAATCTTAGGTGAGTAACAAGCAAATTCTTCTTCACACCTTCTTTTACACGATGCAGCATCTTAGGACTCAATCTTCCAGAAAGTTCAGTAAGAGTGAAGACATTTGCATGACCACTCACCTCAACCTAACAAGTAATTTTACTTTACTGAAAGAAGCTTTTATCAAGATAATTATTTAACTTGATGTTCCTTTAGTAGACTAGGATTGTAGTCATAGACGTAGCTAGACCCCTAGGCCCCCCAAAAAATTTTAAAAAATAAATATTATATATAGATATATATATATATATCTATATAAATGGAGTTATTTGTGAGTTGGGCCCCCCTAAAATTTAAAAAATTAAACATTGGCCCTCCTACCTTACATGTCTGGCTCTGTCCCTGATTGTAGTTGTAATTGATTTAATAGAACATCAATGCCTGCAACATGAGATTTAATGAATGCAATTTGAGATTTAATGAATGAAATTTGAGATATATTTAGTTTCATTAAATGAAGTCTGACAATGGTTGAGATAAATATGGATTTGTTGCAGTCTTTACTGTGTCAACTGAAGTATATTGTAGGTGTCATTATTTGTTGTACAAAGTTGCATTAATTTTGTGGAGGCTGTAGCTACTCTTTGTATTTATTGCATTTAACTTCATTTATAACTCCATTGATTACTCACAACTGCCCTATGGTCTCTTTTCACCTTTAAAATGGAAAAGCTCAACACAATCTTACATTAAAACACGCTTATACGCAAAAATCTCCCTATATTTCATTGATATGCAGAGTAAAGAACGTTACAAAAGTTCGTTGATCAGATTCTGACCAGTGACATCTTCTTTAGTAAGTTGATTCTCTCTATTCTTCTCTTAACACTTGTTAGTCACCATTGTTAGTTGTTCTCCTTCATCATCGTTTGTTCCTGCCAACAGTTTTCATTAGGTTGTGTGGCTTATGTTATTTGGTATGTTGTAAAATATAGAATGAATGAAGATGAACGGATTAAGCCGAAAAATTGTGGTTCTGATAGTGGCTACAAGAGATCGAAAGAAAAATAAAAAACAAAGAAGAAAAAAGTGCTTATGTGTTGAGTTTTAATAGTTTTATAATGTATGTAATCATAACCATTGTGTTTTAATAGTTTTGATATTCCTATTTATACATATTAGTCTTCCAAATATTCATATTGTTAAACAAAACGTAGGAATATTTTGTTTTATTTGACAAACACTCATGTTTCTAAAATGTTGTATCAAACTTCTCTAAAATTTCTTATTCACAGTAAATATGCAATCCTAAAAGGTGTGATTGTTTTATTCTCTTAATCTTCTTAAGATGGTTTCTTAATCATGCATTAAAACTTGATTATTTAATATTTACAAATTTATATTTATCTTTTCTAATATTATTTAATTATTTAATAGTTCTTTTGTTACCAAAATGAAGTAGTATTTTCTTAAATTATTATATATAAACAAATAGTAATTTAATACAAAAATATTTAATAAATTCCTTATTCATAGTAAATATGCAATCCTAAAAGGACACACGTGCACGAATATTTTTTTATTTGGCGCACACTCACGTTTCTGAAATACTGTCTCAAACTTGTTAAATTTAGTAAACTAAAAAGTACCATTATTTTTTATAATGACTTTGTTAATTTAGAACTATCTCATATCATTCCACTGAAGCCTAACTTGCACCCATTTTGTTTTATCCCTAACTCTCTCTTTTCTCTCTTTTTTATTTTCATTTTAAGATGGTTTTCTCTAGATTTTTTATTCTTCTCTGACTCTTGTTAAGATGGTTTTGTAATCATGCATTAAAACTTGATTATTTAATATTTACAAATTTATATTTATCTTTTCTAATATTATTTAATTATTTAATAGTTCTTTTGTTACCAAAATGAAGTAGTATTTTCTTAAATTATTACATATAAACAAACAATAATTTAATAAAAAATATTTAATAAATTTCTTATTCGTAGTAAATTATATGCAAACATAAAAGGACACATGTGCATGAATATTTTTTATTTGACGCACACTCACATTTCTAAAATACCGTCTCAAACTTGTCAAATTTAGTGAATAGAAAAGTACCATTATTTTTTATAATGACTTTGTTAATTTAGAACTCTCTCATATCATTCCACCGAAGCCTAACTTGCACCCATTTTGTTTTATCCTTAACTCTCTCTTTTCTCTCTTTTTTTTCATGTTGAAGATGGTTTTCTCTAGATTTTTTATTCTTTTATGAATCTTGTTAATATGGTTTCATAATCATACATTAAAACTTGATTATTTAATATTTACAATTTTATATTTATCTTTTTGTAATATTATTTAATTATTTAATAGTTCTTTGGTTACCAAAAGAAGTAATATTTTCTTAAATTATTATATATAAACAAATAGTAATTTAATAGAAAAATATTTTATAATAATATATTCTCAATAAAAATATATTACAATAAAATTTATATAATTTTTTAATAATTTCAAATTAAGTAATTAATAAAAATATATCAATGATAAAAGTATTTATATATTTATTCTGTTGGAATAGCTAATTGTAACCAATTTAAGTAACTCAATAGTGAAACCAATTGCAAATTGATTAACTAGTATATAATCTTCTCTCTTCTTGTATGATTAGATGACATCATCCAAAAAAGAAACTAAGGAGAAAGTCAAGGGGGAATAATATAGGTAGGGTTTGTTTGCTAAAAGAAACACCTATTATCTTTTGTGACATTTTTAACCAATATATTCAAAGGAGTAAGGGAAAATATGGTAGAATAATTTGTCACGGGATACCATGGAAGAAGGTTCAAGAAGAGTTTCACAAAGCAACCAACTTACAATAAGATAAAACTATGCTTAAAAATAAATTTAATTGGATGAGAACGAGATGGAGTCTTTGGAAACAATTGAAAGGGAAATAAACGGGATTAGGATAGGACTATGTCAAAGGAACAATTGCTGCTAGTGAGGAATGGTGGACTTTGAAGATTAAGGTTAGCTCATTTTAAGTTATTTTCCTTTACTTTAATGCTAAATAGTTAGTTAAATATAAGTTAATTATTTTTTTAGGAGAACAACAATTTTAAAACATTTAAAGAGGAAGGGCTTAAACCTGAGCTTGAATGTAAGTTGGATCAACTTTTTGGATGTTTCGCCCGAGGAGAGATTACATTTTGTCTCGTGGCTAATTCTCTACAAGAATAACGAGAAGTTGAGGAAGTACATGTTCCTTCTCCACCTGATAGTCATAATGTTCATCATCAATTGTTAGGCTATCATAATCATGAAAATATAAATGAGACTAGTGGTCTAAACAATTATCATATAACTGGTGATCGGGAAGAGGTGTGGAAAGAAACTACCACGACCCCTGCATCTACTCCTGTTGCTACCCCTCAAGCTTCACATGATGAAGGGACTGAGAGAAGAAGATGCAAAAGGGTTTTGGAAAATGATAGTTCTCAAAGTAACAAGAGTGCAATAACTTATTCCACTAAAAAGGCAGAGTGCAACCATGGAGATGAATATTTTTATTACGAAAAAAATTTAAACATGATGAATATTGGTGTATCACAGAGTACTGGTGCAGGTGCATCACATCATGATGTTACGAATGCTTTGGAAAAACTATGTATGTTGCATGGTTTAGAGAATGGTACTCTTGAAGTTTACTTTGCTTGCATGTTGATTGAAGATCTACAAAGAAGGGCCATTTTTTTTAGTTTACCAAATGATATAAAGAGAGTTGAACACATAAAGTTTATGTATGAGTATGACAAACATTAAAAAAAACATTAAACATAGTTTTTATCTATGCATTACTATGTTTAGTTTATTGTTTTTATTATTTGTGCACTTATGTTGACATAATATGTTTTAAAATATTATAAACTTGGTTAGCTTATTTTATTTTATTATGTTATCTTGTTGGTAATCTATAATTTTATTACGTGTTATATTATTTATTTCTTTATATTTAGACATATAAGTGTCATGTTTATTTAGAATATAATTTTACTTGTTGATTTGTAGGGTGGATGATAATCTTATGCAACTTCTGCAAATTAAGTAATTTTTGGACAATGAAATTGAGTTTTGGGATTCGTTGGCTTGTGTAGTTGGTTACATGGGTGTGTATTTTTTTAACCACATATACAAGGAACCATGTATGACTTCCTATCAAATAGGAGAACTATGGATGAAATAATTATTAAATGGTCATAAAAACGGTGTTTTAATACATTTAAGATGAATCAAAATACATTTCATCAATTATGTATGGTTTTGCAAAACAATTATAGTTTAAGAGTTTCAAATAGGATGTTTATTTTGGTGAAAGTTGGTTTATTCGTGTAGGTCTTAAGTAAAGGTTCCCTTAATAGAGATACCCAAGAGCGCTTTCAACATTCAGGTGAAAGTATGAGTGGGTTTTTAAAGAAGTTTTGAGTGTCATTGATGGATTTTCAAGGGATATACTCTTACCAAAGATCTCGAATTCAAGGAGATTCTACAACAAATTGCCAACAATGCTAGATATATGCCACATTTTAAGGTAATTCAATATGTTCTTACTCCCCCTTCATAATATTTTTCATTGAAATATGTTATTTTATCATCTTATGATCATTGTTTTATATTAGGACTACATTAGATCTATTGATGGTATATATATAACTGTAGTTGTTGCAGAGGAGGATCAAATGAGATATAAAGAACGGAAAGGAATAGCAACTAAAAATGTATTTGCAACATGACTTTGACTTACTATTTACATATGTTTTAGCAGGTTAGGAGGGGTCAGAATACGATTCTCATATTTTCTTTGATACAATCAATAATTTGAGACTTAAAATTTTAAAACCATCGATAAATAATTATAAGATTTAGAGGACTTGCTATTTATGATTTAGACTTTTCATGATATCATCTATACTAATTATATTTCCTCTATGGACACTCAAGTAAATATTACTTGGTTAATAAAGGTTATCCGAAAAGAGAAGGATATTTGACACCTTACTCAAAGATAAGGTATCATCAAAATAGAATAATTTGTGCCTAAGTATTCATTTATGGATCAAAATAGAATAATTTGTGTAGCTTTTGCATTGCATAACTATATTAGAAGAAGTACAACTGGCAACCCGACTTTTAACATCATCGATCAAGAACTTGATTTTATACCTCCAAATATATTTGAAGATGTTGAAGTTAACTCTACGCAAGAAGACGTTGAAGAACAAAGAACTCGGGAGATGAGACACTATTCATGATAACATTGCTTCTAATTAATGACAGTTAGACGTCGTTCTTAAATTGTTATAAACCTTTGCTTTAAATTAAGGTGTTCATTTATTTTGCTCCACTTGAATTGTGTTGTTAAACTTCATTTGGATTGTTATATTTTATGTTTAGATGTATCATTATCATTATCATCATCATCATTTTTTATTAAAGTTATAAACTTAATTTTAAAAAATTAAATATTTAAAATCTAAATTATTATAAGAATATTTAACAAAAAACTATCATATATAATTTATATTTTTTTAATCATGCACTCATAAGTCATTTTACACATCAATAATTAATTTTAATAAATAGTTAATATTATATACTACTTAAATCAACTGATATAAGCAAATAGTTGATAGAATAAACTATCAAATAATGCAGTCCAGTTTATCAAAGAGGATATGCTAATTAAATATCTTCAACCGCTCCCTTTCCACCACAAACAGAGAAATTCAAAAGTCTAGTCTCCGTACGCATCAACAGACAGTTCCCAACCCAAGCTTTACGCAGCTGGTGAACGTAACTTTCTAATACCAAAATTCTTCGACCGCGCGTGAAGTCAAGGGCATCTTGTTTCTACGTCTGCTTTTTCAAATGTCATTGTCAGTTTTCTGTTGTACATTTTTCCTTTCCTTTTAAATAAAAACAAAATTTTGTTAAGTAGTTAATGTTGATATAATATATTTTTATAAATAATAATATTTATAAATAAAATTTAAAAATAAATTACTTTTTTTATTAAATAAATTTATTTTGATCTCTTATTATAGTTACTAACAAAATTATTTTATTTTATTAAAATAAATAATTTAAATTATATTTAAAATTATATTTATTTTTAAATATATTTTAATTACTAAATCAAATTTTATTTAAAATGTATATATTTTGATGATATTTTAAATTGAATTACATTAATTAATTAATTAATTTAATTAAGAAAATTAAATAAAATTATTTAGTTAATTAAATTATTCATAATTCTTATTAATAATTAATTTTAATTAATTAATTAAATATTCAATTAAATTATTCATAATTCTTATTAAAATTAATATATTTAATATATGTTTAGTTGATAATAAATCAGATTATGAGGAAACAAAAATTACCTTTTGTGGTTTTTATAAATTTTGAAAATTGGAAGAAACTAAAATTAAAAATAGAAACAAAAAATTGAAACAAATAGTTTTTTAATTTGAAAATAAAAATAGAAAGAATAATTTTTTTTTTTAAGCATGAAGATGTAGTTCCATGAGGCGTGTTTGGAAAATGAATGTGTTTGATTCATTTAATTAAATAATAGTCGAAGGAATGTCAAACAAAACGGAACATATAAACTATTGAAGTTCAAACATGTCACACGTATTGGACGTATTGTTTTATTTTCCTTGCGTTGATAATTTGTTTCTTATCTAAGAAATTGGTATGTCACGTTTCTTCTGGGAAAATCATCAAACAAGCATTCCTCTATCCTGATTTATGATTCATAACATAATTTTATTAAATCTTTTGTAATTTGATCTATTTTATTTTTTAACTTTTATTTATTTCTTATAGTATTTTAATAGTTTTTTGACAATTCTTTTTATCATATTTCATCAATTTTATTTATTTATAACTAAAATTCTACTGTATAAGAACTTAAAAATCAAATACACATTAGTTTAGTTAAAATAATCAAATAATAAATGAAATATGTTAAATAATTTATATAATAATATTTGTAAATGTAAATTTAAAATTTAAATTTTAAATAACAAGGAATCCATTTATATTTAACCATATAAATAGGGATGACAATTGGCTGGCTCTCGTTAATTTTTTAAAATTAAAAGTATAAAATAACTTCTTTTTTTAATTGAATCTGAGTCTGAGTTGTCCAAGTCTAGGCCTACCTGAGGCCTAATTCTTCTAAACAAAACGATGTCGTTTTGCTTAAAATAGATGAACCTTAAGTCAGTCTAAGCTTGAGCCTGACTCATGAGCTGGTCATTAAAAACACTTAAATTTAGACTATGAATCACCCATTATTATCGCTACATATAATCAAACATTTAAAAATATGATCATGGAATGGAAAATAAGATCCTCTATGACCGAGGTGATTTGTTTTCTTGTGAATGTTAGAGCATCTGATCCACTTAGGGTGTTCCAATCATGTTTCGCTTAATTTGGCCCACATATTTGTGTGGATGAAATTTAATAGAACATGGTTGAAACTGGTTAACTGGAACAAAGGATTTGATCCATTTCTTGTGTGTAATTTTTTCAAAGCAAGCTATGGTTTGTGCGCGTTATTGAAACGAGAAAATTTTAATCTGATGTCACTCCACCTTTCAAACTTAAAGAGAATTGATGCACCTCAAAGACTATTCCTAGTTTTGACAGCCACTATTAGAATTTTTAATATGAATAAAGTGTATCGCTCGTTAGTAAGAATTGGACTTGGTTAGTTATTGCTAAAATGACTATAACATTTAGATAATTGGCCCTTATCATTTATAACGTCTTTAACATTTTCATGTTTAGTCAATATAGGATATTCTAACACTTCGCCTAAAGTGCAACTGAGGCTGACTATTCAGCTGTCACTTGAAATAAATATAGCGGTAACCGGACCGAACCGCTGAGACTGGACATTCAGACAGATAACTAGGAAATTAATAATTCGAACCAAATTTGCTCTGATATCATATTAGAATTTTTAATATGGGTAAAGTGTAGATCTCATTAACAAGAATTTAGCTTGAATTAACTATTTTCAAAATGATTAAAATTAATTATTTAGATAGCTGATCCTTACTACTTATATTTAATATTTGTATGATTAGTTGACAGGAGATACTCTAACTGCCACGGTAAAGGTTCATCCTTTTATTATTCTTTGATGTTTCAAACGCAATTACCATATTAAAAAGGAGCATATGGATATTGGTGTTCTTATTTTTTGGAAAATGGCTTCTCTTTCGGTTTAATTTACCCTCCAAAAGAGTCCGAAGAACCGGGGATCTCAGGTGGATCTCCTCTCTTTATGTCAACTTCAAAAACATAAAGAGTGTGAGCACTACCTGTGGAAAATAAGGATCAATTATTTAATCCAGCACCCACGTTTTGGGTTTGTAGACTTTTAAACGCCCTTCCATTGACTTTGACTTCATCAGTTGACTTGACTCGAAGACTTGGACTGATGGACGAAGCATCCAATCAGCTTCATCACCCCAAAGTTTACGTCGTCAATTGAAAAGACCCCAAATTTTTTCAATATTTACAGGGGACTTCGTTTTGTATTTAATTTCACTCAAAACTTAATACTCCTTTTCTCTATCCCTCCTTACTTTCTACATTATTTTAAATATGGATAATATCGCTCAATTTTTATCTTACAACATTAGATATCACAACCTATATTTATGTATAACATTTAATGCCATAATTTAATTGTATCAACTTAGTGTCTCTCTTAAAATTTAATATTTATAATTTTAATTTAAAAATTTACACAACATTAAGAATAATCCAATATGCCAATAAAAAAATCTCTATAAAGGTTTAAAATTTTAAAAGTCACAATTTTGTAAGACTCCTAAAAATGTTCTAAACATGATAATTAAGTACATTGAAATAATCATAAATGTTGTCATTAATTACAGGTGTGCCTTTTAGTTTTATTGAAAGTTAATAACAAAACGACTCAAATAGGTTCGATCAATTAAATATAAATAATATCGTTTTGACAATTTAAGACCTGTTTGATAATCAGTGAATTGCATTAGCTGTTAATTGATTATATTAGCGATTAGTTGACAACGTATTATATCAGCTGATTTTGGGCTTAACCTAAATCGACTATAGATCATTTAATATTTCTATAAAAAAGTTAGACTTTTGAACGTAAATTATTTCGAATCCGACATATCCCAATCAATTAGAATGCAATTGAAACTTAATTGAACTTGAGTTCAATCCAAGTTACTCGAGCTAGACTTTCTAAATTCAATCGAATTTCAAGCCGAGTAATTTTGGTGCACTCATTCCATTCATGCTAACACTATTTCCCTCATCTCCTTACCTAAAACCAAAGCATTGGCCATTAACAATATGATCCTTCATAATCAAAATCCAAATCTTGGATGCAATTAAATAAGGAACACAAGATAGATAACAAGACTTCAAGTGAAGTTAAAAATTACACTTTAGGAGTAAGAGAATGCTAATAACGGTGCAAGAAAGCGTTAGGATATGAGAAAATAGTGGAGGGAAATAGGCCATTGGGGATAAATTTATGTGACAAATCTATTTATTAATTGATTATTATTATTATTAGATTTTTTGAAAAAAATATTATTCTTATTAGAATATTATTTTTTAATGTACTTATTTAATTTTCAAGTTTGATGGATTGTGTTTTTGGTTTTAAAAAATAATTTTATTAATTATCATGTCAAATAATTAATAATCACGTTGACACGACGAATCATGTAAGCACCGTTAATTATATTTGTAACAAATTGAAATTTCGTGCATTTAACTATTATGAATAGAATTATAAAATAAAATAAAGTTTAAAATTATAAATATAATTTATCCTTGTTATTATTAGTGTCTTACAAAGGAATTTGATCTATATTGAAAACATAATGTAAAGAAAGCTTTTTTAATTCTTATTTCTAAATATAAGAAGAAGATTGGGCTTGTATTGTACAAAAATCTCACCCCAATTTTGAAAACAAAATACATAAAAACAACTAATTGTTTGATGTGGACAAAGAAAAAGAAGTTGGAACGCGCCACAAATGTCGTGGGCCATACCGTCCTTAAGTTTCCACGCTGATCGCCTATAAAAAAAGTAAAAAACCACCAGCACCAGTCCACCATTTCATTCTAGCCACCATCCCACCACCACTCACTGACCACTCCTCCCCCATCGGCTATGGCTCTCTCCGACCACAACAACCATCATCTTTCTCTTCTCTGCCTTCTGTCTCTGTTCCTCCTCACTCATGCAAGACTAAACCTTGATCACTCTGACCTCAAAGCCTTCTCAACTATCCACAAAGACTTGGGTATCCCCGGTCAACGCACCCTCTCCGGTAACCCATGCAGCATTGCTGGAGTGTTCTGTGAACGGAGAATCTCCAACAATACATATGTGCTCAGAATCACCAGGCTTGTCTTCAAATCCCAACAACTTTCTGGGTTCTTGTCTCCGGCTATCGGGAAGCTGTCAGAACTCAAAGAGCTGTCTTTAACAGATAACCAACTCGTTGACCGAGTACCAACCCAGATTGTCAACTGCAAGAAACTGGAAGTTCTTGAACTTGGAAAAAACCAGTTTTCCGGCGATGTTCCACCGGAGTTGTCATTACTTGTACGTCTTCGTGTCCTCGATCTCTCTTCCAATAAGTTTTCAGGGAATTTGAGCTTCTTGAGGCATTTTCCAAACTTGGAAACTCTCTCCCTTGCCAACAATCTCTTCACTGGCAAAGTGCCCAAGTCTCTACGCTCATTTCGTAATCTCCAATACTTTGATCTCTCTGGGAATAATTTCTTGCAAGGACCTATTCCGATGATGAGAAAGATTGAACCTTCAAGGCCTCAGTATCCAAAACGATACATTCTTGCAGAGCAGACCAACCATAGTTCTGCTCATGGTCCTACTTCAGCTGTTAGTTCTTCAGCTCCTGGACCATCAGTGGTGGTAAGTAATCACAAACACAAGCACAAGCACAGCAGTGCCAAAAGGAAGTTGGCCGGATGGATACTTGGATTTCTCGCCGGATCAGTCGCCGGATCTATATCTGGATTTGTGTTCTCGGTGACGTTTAAGCTGCTCTTAGCCGCCTTAAGAGGTGGTGGAAGAAGTCAAGGGCTTGAAATCTTTAGTCCAAAGATCATAAAAAAAGCAGAGGAACTGGCCTTCTTAGAGAAAGAAGATGGACTTGCTTCATTACAAATCATTGGAAAAGGTGGATGCGGGGAGGTTTACAAATCTGTGTTACCAGGAGGGAAAGAGATTGCTATAAAGAAGATTGTTCAACCAACAAAAGATGCTGTTGCTGAATTGAACGACGAAGACAGTAAGCTTCTAAACAAGAAAATGAGGCAAATTCGATCTGAGATCAACACAGTTGGTCGAATTCGCCACAGGAACCTCCTGCCTCTGCTAGCCCATGTGGCTCGTCCTGATTGCCATTTCCTTGTCTACGAGTACATGAAAAATGGCAGTCTACAAGACGTTTTGAATGAGGTTGCAGAAGGGAAAAGACAATTGGACTGGTTTGCTCGTCATAAGATTGCGCTAGGAATAGCTTCAGGGCTTGAATATCTTCATATGAATCATAGTCCCCGAATCATTCACAGAGATTTAAAGCCAGCAAACGTCCTTCTTGACGATGACATGGAAGCTAGAATTGCAGACTTTGGACTAGCAAAAGCCGTGCCTGACGCGAACACGCACGTCACTACTTCAAATGTTGCAGGGACTGTGGGATACATAGCTCCAGAATACCATCAGACTCTAAAGTTCACAGACAAGTGTGACATCTTCAGTTTTGGAGTGGTGCTTGGAGTTCTAGTCATGTGTAAGCTTCCATCTGACGACTTCTTCCAAAACACACACGAAATGAGCTTGGTTAAGTGGATGAGAAACATCATGACTTCCGAGAATCCATCTCAGGCAATTGATCCAAGGTTGATGGACAACAAAGCTTACGAGGATCAAATGCTGCTAGTGTTGAAAATTGCCTGCTTTTGCACTCTGGATGATCCAAAACAGAGGCCTAACAGCAAGGAAGTCAGATACATGTTATCTCAGATTAAGCCTACAGAGCCAGTGGCTGAAGCTTAGCGATAATGGAATTTGCCTCGAAATGCTATGTTTTTCAAGGAAATAAGCTTATTAAAGTGCTTGTACCTTTTGGATTTGCAATCAGCAATGCAATTACTTAGTTCCTGATATGATTGATTAATGAAATTAGGTTCAACAGATACGAAAGAGTTAGTAATTTAAGACATTATCCACTCAATTTAGTAAAAGCACCATAATTAGGAGATCATATCCTCTGTCCAATTTTACGGTGTCTTATTCTGTCTCATAAATCTCAACCATTTATTTACATGGGTCTCGCGTAGGTCATGCATAAATGAACGCGACTCACGGGAGACTCGTATAAATGAATAGCTGAGATTCATAAGAAAGAATAAGACACCATAATATTAAACAAAGGATCTTGTCTCCATGATTAGTTTGTGTTCACGCGAGAAAGAGTAATAAGTTGAAAAAGTAATGCAATTTTTTGGAAAATCGCTAGACATCTTTCGGTGGGGTGTGCAAATTTCCACATTTATTATAGGAAAAGTACTCGTATGGCTGGAGCAATTTTCTTATCCAAATTTCCACGAAGAATCGCTCTTTTTTTTTTTTGAGGAATAAGTTATGAAATGTCATTAATAATCAACAAAAGTCATAATAGCAGGAGGTGGAATAGCAAACCACTCTCCTAAGCCTGACTCGGAATGAGCACCCACAGCAACAGTATGTGCGGCGACATTCGCAGACCTATAAGCAAAACAACAAGATACAGATTCTAACTCACTAAGGAGAGAGAGACAATCTTGAATAAGAAGACCAAAAGCCGAAACATCCGTAGATGAAAAATCCTCACTAGCTTGAACCACTAACTGTGCATCTGATTCTACGACCACATTCCTCCATTGACGTGCTTTTATCCAACTCAACACCTCGCGAATCGCTACTGCCTCGACTGTCTTAGCTGAAAAGAATCCCACCACACGCCAAGCTCTAGCGGCAAGAAAACCGCCATCCGCTCCACGAACCACT